>JAJOOO010002738.1:0-128177 GCA_029582685.1 Solanum piurae
GCCCCCCATACATAGTATCTCTAAAAGATGAAATATCTTCAAATACTTATGGTGCTCTTCAAGAAGACATCTATTACTTCTGAAAGTTTCACATATAAATAATTTTTTGTTCATTTATATGTAGAAGGGTGAGATCATCCCCGAGTTTCAAGGATTGCAGTTGATCCAAAGGGTTGGCTCTAGATGGATTTTTTTAATGAAGGAAAGATAGATTTCTCGGTCATCAAAGAAAATTATCTGCTTATTACATATAGAATTATATAAATTCAGGAAGCTCCCATAAAAAATAGATAAGCTCCAACAATTTGTTGTCATATCCAAACACTTGTAGAGATCAACAACTCTACAATACCACATTTCTTACCAATGAATACATTGGGAACTGTATGCTGTCCAGTAAGCCTTTCCAGTACTTTCTGCAGTTGTGGTCCTTGGGGACCTGAAACAATTTAGAGATAACATCAACTTATTTTGTAAAAAGTATACATTTGAATATGACTAGAGCACAAAATGCCGCAGTTGCAACTTAGACAACTTTTGTTAATGGGAAATAAATTCAGAGTGCAGATAATCAAAATGAACTAATAAGACTTCTAGTGAACTGTGCACGCACTTTACCCAAGTCTATTTGATCTCCTTTTAACATCTGTTTCCCTTCTTCTTTAGGGAAGTCTGTGACTGTGGTAGTAGAAGAATATACAATGGCCAACATGCACTCATGGTTAACTAACATTATGAGAAACAGCACAATTTCAGAACTTTTCGTCTTTGTTTGATGACAGTTCTACTTGCAACAGAAGGTTGCATGTTGCTACCCTCATCTGTGGATTGCAATTTTGTACCATCAATAACATTAGAATTTTGGGGTCACAATCTCACTGATATTTTAAGACATCGTCAAAGGAGCCATGCATTAAAAGACAAATAATTCATGTAAATTTCGTACAACCACTTCCAACTGAACTTTGTCAAATTCCCCAAACAAAATTGTAGCCGACTGATGTGGATGAAACTACTCTATGCAAGATGGGAAGGTGCTTGCTCACATTTGGTTTTCTAGAGAGGTTGCACGCATCACAACCAAAACTGAAGGAAAGCTGATGAACTTCAAGCTTTCACAATTGACCATCATCCAGCCAACTAGACGGACTCCACAAAATAATAAGATTGATATACTCCTAAGGTTCTAAGCACAAGAACTTTTTGCCTTTATCCTGTGACTAGAATTCAACTTCCAAGGTAAAGGCCCTTTTACTCCTCTCAATAAAGACCCCAACAGCTAGACACTATAAGATATAAATTCTTATGGGAAGGCAGCAAGCTTAACAACAAGATTCACTTCGTGAAATGGTCTAAAGTCATGTTTCCCAAAGAACTTGGTGGACTTGGAATCAAGGATGAGCTATATAACAAGAGCATGCTGATGAAATGGCACTGGAGGTACAGTCAAGAGGATGCTGGCTTACAGAAAGAAATCATTGCAGCAAAATATGGGAGGCTCAACCACTATATGATGATTATTCCAGCAATACATATTTGCAGGTGGTAGATGGGGTTCACACAAAATTCTGGACAGACAAATGGATATGGGACTCAACACTAAAGGAAGCTTTTCCAAACATCTTCATTATAGCAGGCAGTCCAGAATCCTCGTTGCTCGAAATAAAGAGAACAACTAATGGAACCTGAATCTTAGGAGGAATCTGCAGGACTTATAAGTTGATGAACTCACACACATGCTGGAAGTGCCGGAGAAAATACACCATCAACACTCAGTTGAGAAAGAAATTAAAATGCGGCAGCTCTATGGATAGAACATACACAGTCAAGGAAGGTTATGGAGCTATGTGCTCCAACAATATGATGATTGACCTATGGCCTTAGAAGCTAGCTAGTAAACAGGTGTTACATGTGCCAAGCTGATTCAAAATCCATCAACAACCTAATCTTTCACTTTCCAAAGGCTACAGATTTCTGGAACATGTTCCCCAGTGTTTTTGGTTTGAAGTGAACTATGCCTTTCACTGTCAGAGACGCCTATGTGAGCTGAAACTCAAAGAAAGTTGACAAAACCATCAGGAAAATCTGGAAAGTGGTACCTGCAAGCATTTTCTGGTGCATTTGGAATTTTGAACTGAAAGAATCCACAGATGTTTTGATGGGTTATCAACTTCAAGCTGCTCCCTGAAGTCTAGATGTTTGGTTAATCTTTTTGGTTGGGCTAAATTTTCGCCTGTTAATAACTCTGACTTGTTTTTGGACTAGATCAGCTCTCTAGTTTGTTGGACTTCAACTATAAATGAGCTGATAAACTCTTCCGTTTGTAATTTCATTGCTACTGCTTGATATCTTTATGATATCGTACTCGTCTTCTTCTTTTTTTTAAACTGGTAATGTTACCTTTATGATATCCTACTTACTTCATCAAAAAAGTCCCTTTTACTTCTCTCTCCACAGTAGGCACCAGTCTTGGCAGATATCCTAAGGTTCAGGCCTAGTTAAACAGAAAATATAGTCTAGACAATGCAAATGCAAGCTCACCCATCTACTTAAAGACCATTATCCACCAACATTTCTCGTTCAACAACAACAGACCCAGTGTAACCCCACAGATGGGGTCCGGAGAGGGTAGAGTACACCCAAACCTTACCCATACCTTTGAGAAGGTAGAGAGGTTGTTTCTGAAAGGTAAAAAGCAATAGCAACAAGCATTTTGGCCATGCGTAATGGAAATTCTTGTCTTACATTTGAGGAATTAGGTGGAAACAACCAGAACTAATAATTTTGCATCACAAACATTCCGCATTTTTAACAACATTGGTTTTGCAGAAGGATAGCAATCTGCCTACCTAATATCAATTGACTTTCTTATTCATCAGGAACTTGAAGTCAAGTACTCAACTGTTTTTGATGTAACCAAAATAAACAATGCTAGTAGACTATCTATAGGGATTTCCATCTGTGAGTATTCAACTCATTAATTATCTTAGCTTCAAAGTCATATCTGCATATAAGCCTTAACTTCAGATTCACAGCAATCATCCTAAAGAAAATTCTACATAAAACATTATAAATATCACATTCTCAATTCACATTAAGCAAAAAATATGATTCCAACACAAAGTAAACATTCTTTCCCCAAATCATGAAAACATAAGGCTCGAACAGAAGATGTACTTAAGTAAAGTAAAAGTACTTGACTTTGGAGAAACTTACCCATTTCGTCCAATTCAATAACAAGAGGATCTACACCAAGTCTCTTGAACAAAACTTTCACCTCAGTTGAGTACCTTTTGTAACAAATTAAAAAAACACTTCAAAATTCACTCAGAAATTAGACAATTAGTCATAGAATTCCAATTTCATACGAGATATTAATTTTTCAACTTACGAACACCAACTCTTGGAGTAGACAACTACTGGGTTTTCCGTGATAGTCTTTTTCACGCTCTCCTCCAATCGGGACCCGAATGAACCCGACATCGCTCGAATCTGCACCCGACCGATTTTCCGGGGACCATTGTTTTCGATTTTGGACCCAAATCTGTGTAATCTGACACTTGGAACACTGCAATTGGAATTGGGAATGCGCTGTAAGTGCCGGACGATTTGAGTTCCATTTTGATGGTGAAAGGATTGAGGAATAGAAAAAGTACTGAAGTTTTTAGTCAAACTCGAAGTGGAAGCCATTTTTTTTTTTTGGAGAAACTTTGTTCAGTTCAGTTCAGTTGTTGAGATTTTCTTCTTCTTTGTGGGGTTGGTAAATTCACGTGGTTTGGTTTTTAATCACGGCTAAATTCAGCCAAAAGATAATACGTAATTAAAAAAAAAATCTCTGTAAATAATGGAAATTTGATAGTAAATTGGACATTTTTTATTCAAAATTTGGAGAGAAAAATGTTGTTCTCTAGTTCTTTTTTTTCCTTTTTGGTGTCATACCCACATTAGAGCCGATTAAATTCGAATTCGCATCGAAAAGTTCTATATTGAGGGTAAATGTTCCCTAACAAAAGCAACTTCATACCCAAAGAGACGCAAATTCGAGACATCTTGATTAAAAAAAAAGAGTATTTACTCCTCCAGTACAACCCTGGCTCATTCCTCAAGTATTTGTTATATAAATAAGATAACTACAAAAAATATGTAGATCTTGTTTAATTATATACATCGTTCCTAATTGGGACAGACCTAAGATTTTACAATTATTATGTTTAACTCATATGGTTAAAAAATGACATATTTTAAATAATTATCTTATCTCCATTTTGGTGATTTAAAAACACATGCAAAATAAATTTTAAATTTTAATTTGAAAATATCTAATAAAAATATTTTATCTTGTATTCTGGTAAGGATCGATAGGAGTTGTCAAGCATAATTTCAAATGAATATGTTTGTAGTTACATATAACTAAAGTTTAAACATATATATCCAGATTCCAGATAAAAATGACTGAACTTTAATTATATATGTATGAAGTAAAAAAAAAAAAAAAAAGGAAATAACTTCAGTCATATATGTCTTTAAACTTCAGCCATATTTTCTCTTGTACACTTCGACCTCTCTTATCTTTAAGGCCCAAAAATGAGAAAGTGGGCTGCAGTGACAGATGAACTTAGTGGCCACAAGTATATAGGCCTCAAGTTGATTAAGATTTCTCTAAAATCATATAATAAGAGAGTATTCCAAGATTGTCAAAATTTTATGGGACTGCCCTTTCAGACATAGCCATTTAATTTGTACGGCGTCTAAAGTTACCTACGAGTGAAGTTCATGCATTTATATCACTTCAGCCATAGATTCAAGTTCATTACTTTTTGCTTAAACTTCAGTCATATATACTTGAACTTTGAACAAAAATGATTGAACTTGAACAAAAAATGACTTAATTTCAGACATATATTACATATGAATTTTTAACTAAAAGTACTAAAATATTGTAGAAACTTCTTGCTCTAGTCTAGGTGTAAAAATATGAACCACTGAGAAGGGAATCTAACCACACTTAAATTTATTGATAAATGATAACAACATTTCTGGTGTTGTTTAGTTGTTGACATTCTTACATATGCTAGTTTCTGTGGATGAGAAACGTACATTTTCAAAGGGTCCTTCCAGAGATCAATCTTTTGAAAGGACAAGCTAAAGTGATCAATCAAAGAATAGAAAAAAAACAAAAGTGATCATCCATCTCTAGTACAATTTGAATACTAGATATGATCTTATCAGCTAGTGAAACAGTAATGAATAAGCCTTGTTGACAAAAAACAAGAAAAGTTGAATCAACACCGAAAAGACAAAAATATCTTCACACTCGATAATTTTATTCTAAAACAAGTAAACCAATATAAGTACATATTAAAACAATAATATTATTTAACCTTGGTTAGTTGATAAAAATTTATGTGTATTTTGTATTCATTGACTCAGTAAAAAATACCAAGTTTAAGCAAGTTTTTTTCTGTAGTAGTATTTATTATGTTTAAACATAGAATTTCTAACAACTTGGTGTCGTGGTGTAGTTGGTTATCACGTCAGTCTAACACACTGAAGGTCTCCGGTTCGAGTCCGGGCGACGCCAATTTAGTTTTCTTTTAATCTATTTTTCTCCTCACAAGTGGGTTTCGATAAATCCTCCATTCAAGTGCTTGGGTGTAAGTAGTTGTTTCGATAAATCCTCCATTCAAGTAAGCAGTGTTTCTATAATATAATTCTACAAAACTATAACACTTGTGATTTTACAAAAAATATTCAACTGTAAGAATTTTCGTAATTAGGGTCCATGTGCTAGCTAGACAACAATTAATTGATGTCATTTTTTATGCATATTATGATTAGAGCTGGGGTCTAACTCTAATATAATCAGATCATAATCATGAGAAATAAAGCAATTTGTATGATCTTTCTATTCCAGAATCAAATGGAGAGGAATAACAATAATGAGTGAGGTAATATGAAAAATCCCTACCTATCATACATACAACTATTATTGAAGATAGTAAATATTTATTGAAAGTCTGCAAAACCACTATTAAACATTAAACATATATGACAGAAAAATACATATGTAGATTTTCTGGCAAATGAAGGTCACTGGCAGCGGCACATCTAATTCCAATTAACACCAGATCATGTAGACCCACCCCACAGGGTGAGTAAAACGCTCTATATTCAGAGATTCGTAATTTTCAAGTCTTGAACCCGAGTCTAGTAAGTGATTTTAACCATTATCATAGTGTATCTTAGTGTTTTTAATACACACGTTATTATGTTGAAAATAACAATTATGGTAGGGACCCATTTACACAATTATTTTGAATTCATGATCAGATCACGTGTCAAAAACTTCTTCTTCTTTTTTTTTCCTTTTTTAACCAATAATGTGTATGCTAGGGTGTTGAAATGATGAGTGATTGCTATCAGAACTCTCATATGACTGTATTGAATATGACTTGAAAAGAACTTAGAGAAATACTACAATATTCTTTGTGCAGCTGTACGTGTTCTATCAGTGTCTTTTTAACGTACACAAATAATGGAAATTCAAGTGTCATTTTCTCACTCTAAATTTTCATTTTCTTCAACTAAGGAAACCAGGATTTTCTACAAAAAGGAGTTTTTTCCTCGGAAAATTATAATGTGCAAATGTCAGAGTAGACAAGAGATCCAACTTTGTTCTTAAGATTGTTAGTTCAAGTCAATTAAAGGAGTAAAAAAGTGGAGCTCGATAAAAAAAAATTAAAAAATATAATGATTTTTATGCATTTTTAAAAAAAAAAATCTTGTTAGAATTTCCGGCTATGCTAATGTTTGTAGTATCAACTAAGAGCTGTTTGGATGGACTTAAAAATTGCTTCTTTTTTTTTTTGGGAGTGTTTGACATAATTCAGAGTAACTTCCAAATTAAGTGATTTTAAATCCTTTTTTTTCTTTTTTTGATTTCTTACTCGATGTCTGGTATCTATATTGGAGTCCGATTAAATTTGGCTTTGCGGCGGAAAGTCCCATTGAGGATAAAACGCTCCATAACAAAAGCGACTCCGTAGCTTAGGAGACTCGAACTTGAGAACTACTTTAATTAAAAATAAAAGAGTACTTATCAACTCCACTACAACACTGATTGGTAAGTCGACACATTATAACTTAACAACTATTTTGCTTAAAGCTACTTAAATTCGGATCCAAACGGCTCTTCTATTTTCCATCTTTTTTTGTGGTCAACATCAGTACTTAATTTGTCATGAAAGATCAACAGGAAACCTAGAACAATATTATGAAAGAGTACTAATAACTTTAAAGGAACAATCTTTGTCATTGTAATAAATATAATCAATAATAATTGTACAATTTTGTATAATGGAAAAGTCAATACAAACAAAAACAAATTTGTGGAAGAGAAAAGAGAAACGCCTCTTCATCCTCCAGTAAAATGCCCAAACTATAGCAAAACTTGAGCTTTTTTTATTTTTTATATTTTTTGGAGAGGGCTGATCTCTCTGTATATACTATATTCTGCTGTTTTCCTTTTGTATATATTTTTTTTACACAAGTATTTTATACATCTCTTTTCTTTAATCCCCTGTTATAAAAAATGAAGGGAATTTTTTTTTAATTTTTTTTTTTTCATTTTTTATATTTTTCAGTTAGATTAAAAAGTTGAGATGCATCTTCTATGTGTAGGAACTTTTTGCTTTTTTTGTTTGAGATCTTCTTTGTAAACTTTGCCAATATCTTGTGCAATATTTATAGCATCAGCAGAAGCACCAGCTAGCCCTTTCCTTGTAAATCCAATTGCATATAGCCCAGAGTTTCCTTTCCAATTATTTGGGAATTGTGCTTTTGGAAATCCATTATTGGAGAAAAATTCACTTTCCTGTATCACATAACAAAAAATAACATTAGCACACTTTTCAAGAACATTCTAGAACATTTAAATAGTCCGAGCTATGTTAGTCAAACTCTTAAAAAATGTTGATAGCTTGAATTTTTCAAAAATGTCATTCACATGCGTGCAATCACATTTTTGGATAGTTCAAGCAAGTGACAAAGTAAAACTTCTTATATTTTATTGGTGTATATAACTTAAATTCGTTTAAAAATCATTAGAAACCTCCAAAACTGTCAATGTTATTAAAAAAGTTCCAGAAGGATTGTGACATGGTCTCACCTGTAGCCAGTAAGGAACATTGCTGCAGTAACCAGTAGCAAGAACAACAGAGTCAATTTTTAGTTTTTCGCCACTGACAAGTTCAACGGTGCCACATGAAAACTTTTTGATTCCTGGGACAACTTTAACTTTTCCAGATCTAATTTTTTCCAAGGCACCAATATCTAAAACTGGTGTTTTCCCATGTTTGTTCTTGAGTTCCAATGGTCCAATTGAAGGCCTTTTTAGTCCATAATTCTCAATATTTCCCAAAATAAACCATGCAAGAATAAGTAGAATTTTGTCAACTAGCCAAAGAGGCACCCATTTCATCATAAACATAGCTAGCTCAAATGTTGATTTTCCAAAAATTTCTCTTGGCAAAATATGAACCTGAAGAAAAAAAAAAACAGAGCAAAAATTCGTTAGTAAACAGAGTATATTCAAGATTTAGAGTCAGTCCGTTTTGTTTTTTAAAATGTTTAATCTTTTTAAGCTAGACGCAGTAAGTCGTGGTGGACCCCACTGCGTCTTAACTAAAATTACCGGGAACATTGAAAAATCATTAGAATTTCAAAAGGATCCGTAATTATCAAATTTAAATTTTGAATTCGTCTACTGCATACCGAGCTACGACAGACAATTGATGGTTGAGCACCATGATTTGAAAGATCAAGAGAGACTTCCATTCCAGAATTACCACATCCAACAACAACAACTTTTTTTCCCTGATATTTTTCTCCTGATTTATAATCACAAGCATGAATCACTTCACCTCCAAATTCTTTCAATCCTTCAATATCAGGCACAACTCTCTCAGCATTTTCGCCCGTGGCTACAACAAGCCACTGGGAAATGTACTCAACTTCAAAGCCGTTGGGTGAACTAGTTTTCACCCTCCACACTCTACAAGTTTCGTCGTACTTAGCTGATTGAACACACTCGTTGAATTGAGGGTTAATTTCAAAGTGTTTAGCATAGAGTTCGAGGTATTCGATGAATTGTCTCTTAGTTGGATACTCAGGGAAGTGATTTGGGAATGGGAATTTTGGCAATTGGCAGAATTTCTTGGGGAGGTGGAGCTTTAAACGATCATAAGTTCGTTTTTGCCATAGAGATGCGATACAGTCAGATCTCTCTATAACGACAAATGGAACTCCTTGTTCTCGTAAGCAAGCTCCTACAGCTAGTCCTGATGGACCTGCACCAACAATTACAGGGCCATTTACCCAAACACATCTACGAGAAACGGAATCTTGTTCTGATGAGAAGGTAAACATTTTCGTATTTTCTAGTGAAAATGGTGAGTTCTTTGTTTGTTTAAAACGAATCGGAGCAACAGAAGTTGTTTCAGAAAACTTTGTTGTGTAGAGAGAATAGAAGACTTGATGGAATTTGTTTGTTGAAGAGAGACGGGGTGTAAAGGGCATTTATATAGAAGATTTTAAATATTTTATTTTGTTATGTGGCAATGAAAGAGGCATGTGACAGTTAATGCATTTTGACGGGTCATTCTCAAATCATAAGTTATCATACTAATTATTTTATTTCATATTACTTAATTAATGTTACTAAAATATTAATTCCATTTTTTATACTGGGGTTTAGCTTCTGGTTATTATTCCTTTTGTTTAAGACCTTCTTTTTTTTTCTGTTGCAACTTGTATGGCTTTGAGAGTTAGTGTGGGTTCATCCAAACAAATGCATTATATATTTAAGATAAAAGTTATTTTTATGTTTGTATAGTAGTTGAGTTTCTGAAAAAATTGACTTCGTTATTGACAGCAATCATGTAACAGAATAGAATAGAATGCTTTAAAATTATTCAAGTAGGTGATCTTAATTTTTTTTCACATTCCTAATTTAATTACACCTTGTAATTAGTTACATTAATGTTTCACATGATGGTAATTAGGTGACAGAAAGTTAATGACAGAAATAGTAATTAAGTGAGTGTACAAAACTAATGATGGTTAGTGTAGTACAGACAGTAAGAAGCAGGTCCCTTGCTTCCTATCAAGGGGAAATGCATAACTTTTGTCCCACTAAAAATTACACTAAATATATAAAATCAATTTTTTTTTTATTATGGATAGTAAATATTGAATTTTCTTAATAAAATTTTAACTCTGTTATTGGCGACAACCATCTAAATAAAATAGAATGCATGCAAAATATTCATATAGGTGAGCTTAATTTTCTCCACATTCTTTTTAATTACATATACTATTATTAGTTATTTTCTTTCATTTTACTTGATTCTAATATCAAAAATAAATATTTCATTTTATTTTTCTATTCTAACAAATTAAAAAAGTTTCAAACTTTTTCCTCATACTATATTAAATATCTACATGAAGTAATAATAGTCAAATTTAAAGTTTCACGCATCATTAATAAAGTTAGATACAATATGTCGCGGTAAAAACTTGATTCGAGGTGTTAATGAAATATTATCATTTGTTCCAAAAAAAAAAAACTAGCGCATTTAGTAAAGTATACTTTTAATTAAAACTTTCTCAAGAAATGTGTGTTATGTGATTATAGGTCAAGTAATGTGAAACGAAAAAAAAGAGTATTGTTTCATATGATGGTAATTAGGTGACAAAAAGTTAATGATAGTAGTAATTAATTATGTAAGTGTACAAATTTTAATGATGGTTAGTGCATAGTACAAAATTAAACAGCTAGCTTTCTTGCTTCCTATTAAGGAGAATTGCATTATTTTTGTCGTACTGAAAATAACTAAACATGCTTCTGCCACTTACAAATTTAAAGAGATACAATAATAAATGATTAAACTGACCCTACTAAAGATCACATAAAAATCTATAAATGCTTACGTGGCAATTATAATGCTGACTAGGATAAACCAACAGGCCCATGTGGATAGGTTGTTGAACTGTTGAGATTTTATCTTAACCCAATCTCTATCTCTAATGGACCCTCTGGTCCCAACAGAAGTAGACTCCATAGGCCCATCTGAGATTGTAACTATTTGGACCCGGAAAAAAAAGCCCATACCTTGCCAGCTGAAAAACACTTGGTAGTTCCATGCCACGCTGGTGCCATATATTGACTCCCTCTCTTTTATGTCGGAATCGCCGTAAATTTTAGAGACAGAGTCAGAATATGAAGTTGATGAGTCTGTTTTTAATTGACCAAGGACGAGTCAATTTTCAATGAGATGCATTCGTGGAAATTCGTCATCGAATTGTTATTATGTTCACAATCAACTTGTTTATTTATATTTAATTGGTTTAATGTTTTTATACAAATATATGATCTAAAATAAAAATCTAGATTCGTTCAAATTGTACTTAATATTATAGCTCAATCCATGAATAATTCACAAATAGATTATACTGTTGAAATTTGTATACGGTTTTAATAATTACTGATATAACTTTATTGCGAAGTATATATAATTTGTGTTAAAAAAATAATAAGATATACGAGGTATATTATAAAAGTTGATAAAATTATAACTTTAATATTGGATTCAAGGTGAAGAACCGAACTTTCACTAATAAGGTGAAAATTCATATAGTTAACCAACCAACTCAATTACTAAGATTTTATGTAAAATAAATGTTAGTTAACGGTCTTATTTCTGTAAATGTCCATATAAATTATATAGTATATAACGTATACTGTATTATTGGAGTCGATATAAAATAATATCAATATTATGGTATAAATTGCATAAATATTTTTTACGAGTAGCAAAATGCCAACTAAACACAACAACAATAACATTCAGTGTAATTCAATACGTGAGATCTAAAGAGGGTGTTGTGTACGCAGTTGTATTCATACCCTAGCTTGTGCAAGTAAAGATGTTGTTTTTGATAGACCTTCGACTTAAGTAAAGCATATCAAAATCGAGTATAGGCAATATACATTTTTGAAGAAGTCATACGAAAAATATAATACAAAATATAAATAATAGCAACAACCAATAATACTATAACTGAAGGGAAAAAAATGATGATAAAATAATAATACAAATTTTATGAAATTAATCGGATTTTATGCATAATAGCGTATTTTCTTTATTAATCCCGATAACCAAATCATCCCTAGCTCTCTTCGTCTCGTAAAGAGCACTATGTATATTAATAATAATTGTAACTACGAGATCAACTTAACATCAACTTTATTAATTACTGCTCTTTTTGAAATAAAATTAATTACTAGAGTATTAAAATACTATTCCCTCCGTCCCATTTTATATGTCATCCCTTTCTATAAATAGTTGGACCATAATACTTGTCATTTTATAAAATTTATGCATAAATTGTCATATTTTGCCTATTATACCCTTGATAGAATAGTTAATTAATCTTGTCATTTATTAATAAAGTTGACTTAAGAAAACATTAAATAAGGGTAGAAGGGTAAAGTTACATCATTTTTTTAATGCAAGTGCAAAGTAAAAATGTGACATATAAAATGAGACAGAGGGAGTATTTAAGAATCATGATAAAAAAAATTGATTCCCAAAAATATCAAACAAGTTGTGATGTAGTAGGTTATCATCAAATATAATATATCATCGACATGAGTTGTGGTGACATAATTTGAGATTGATTTATTCTTAATTTGAAGTTTTGGGTAAGTTTTGAACTTGCGAAAATAATTATAAAAAAAAAACTTATTGGGAGCAAACTCCCCCACCCCACCCCAAAAAATAAAATATGCATATAATGTGTGAATATGAATTTAATCGGTCTGAATATTATATACAAAACCAAAATCTACTTCGTCACCCTAGATCTAGACCAAACATGAAAAGACGTTGCCCATTCTTTGTAATTAATTTAGTTTATCCCAAGAATTAGTCTAGAGAGAATCAGAATTATATGGCTCGATATTCCAGATTTTGTTTAATCAAAGAAATCACACTCAACAAACTTTTTTTTATTTGGTTTATCTCGGGAAATTAGCTTTATTATCAATCATGTTCAGCATATGCAATGTATTTAAATGAAATAATTACTGTCAAAACCCTACAAATAATGCTCTTAGCTCAGAATCATGATTACTGGTATTAATTAGAACTAGTACCCAGCTAGCTATTTAATGGAAGTTTATTAAACCATACGTACGTTGAGGCTCCTGCTTGCATGCTTTTAATTTGTTGGTTACTTAATAGTTTTGGATAAGAATAGTAAAATTAGCCCATAAAATATAATCTGTTTAATCTGCTCAAGTTTATTCATTTACTAACTCATTCTATTTCAAATTGTAGGCTGCAACTTGCTTGTATGCATGAAGCTGGAATTGCTACCAATCTCCTATCAACCATAAAACAGTTATTTTGATACACACAAATTCAATCTAACTCGCTTATTTGACGTCCTAATTTTACATTGTTTTACACAAGGACAAAGACTCATTATTTGACACGACAAATAATTAATGGATAACTAATTTTGAAATTAATTTTAAAATAAGCTAATTTCATATTAAATTAGGATAAAGTCACATAATAACTTATCTTGAGTAACTTATTTTCAAATCAAAGTAGTTTATAATATTCCATGTTGCAGAAAGGAAAGATAAAATGACTTTGGAATGAGCAGTAGCATCATTCTTCCAACTCAGCTATGGCCAGTGGCCAAATCTTAAAAAAAAATAAAAATGATAGTAGTTGTTAGTAAGTGATAAAAAACAAAGGCCTATATATTATTATTTACGAATTATAAAAAGATTGAAAAGAAGATATAGAGATAAAATTATATAGATAGGACACATGTTATTAATATTCAGATTTTCCCCACCAGCTTTGGGAAGCTTGTGAGCTGATGATCTGGAGGCCAGGTTACTACTTTTTGGAATATTATTTTTTATATTGCTACGAAATGAAAAATAAGAAAACGTTTGGTTATTTATTTATTTTTCGTGTTTCTCATTTGTTTCCGTATTGAAATCTGTTTTTAAAAATAATTTAAACTTTTAAATGAAAATATCACATAACTCAATTTGGTATTAAAAGTAGATAAAGGTCTTGAATTTAAATATTATTACCCATCGCTATAAATAAATAAATAAATAATTTTCATATATTTGATTCATGAAAAAATAAGTTCATGAGTATACATAAAAAGTGTTAGAACATGATTTTAGTCTAGTAAATGCAACTGCGAACTTTTATAAAACTTTTCGATAGAATTGTCCGCGTGGGACATTACGTAGCAAGCTCCACGAAGATAGTGAAGAAAATCTTTAGTGGTATTTGGTAACTACATCTAATTAAAAATTATTAACAATGAAAAAAGGACTAGATATTATACAGTGAAAAAGTTTGCTTTTGATTAAATCTATAATTAGTGACTTTTAATCATGCATAAAGTTGGAGAAAGATAGTAAAACTCATGATTAGCAGCCATATGGCATGATGTAATGCATGAGTATACTTCATGCAACTTTATTGTGTGTTTTCCTATTCGGTAGCGAGTATTTGTATTGGGCTCAACTAAATTTGAATTTATATCGGAAAGTCTTAAATAAAGATGACTTGGACTGATCAAACACAAAATCTCTAATTAAGAATGAAAATATTTACCACTTCATCACAATCTTTGTTGGTTCTGAAAGTTCAGTTGTCACGATTTTTGGATTTTCATACAGGTGTTTGACATAGATTCCAAATAGTTTTTTCACTTTATTTGAAATTTACATTGTTAAAATTGAAGATGAAGTTATGTTTCATTATATTTTTTGTAAGGAAAATATTTGGAATAATATTTATGTTGCAACACTACTTAAATACAATCTCTAAAGTGAGAAGTGAATTGAAAAAAGCAATTGTGTAAGTTGTGTTCCAAATTTAAAATATAACTTCAAACTGAATTTGAATTTTTCATGATGTAATACTGATATTCAAATAAAATAAAAAATTATTCCAGAAAATAAGAAAATATTTTTTTGCCAAACGGGTCATTTTCGGCAGAAAGTTGAAAGAATTAAGTACTAATTTATTCTTCTTAGCAATATGCCACTTGATTAAAGTATTGTACTTTTATAATTAAAAATAAAAAGGCAGTTATTTGGAATTTCGCACCCTCCCTAACTATATATATTAACTAAGTTATTAACCCATTAATCATATAATATTTTCTTGTATTTGAAGGTTCCACGTAAAAGCTACACCTCGGTACGTAGATAAGAATGCAGCTAAAGTACTTATTTAGATTAATTAATAGTACTTTAATTTGTACGCACCTGGATTCTTAGTGTTTATAATTATACTTTCAAGAAAGATATAATTACAAACTAATGTAATTTTGTTGTCACAATTGATACATTCCAAGGAGAAGTTTATAAAAAGGGCCATGCTAAAAATTGGCCAGAAAATTTGGTCAGAAACTTAAAAAGTTTATAATATCCTTTTTATTTTAAAATAATCTGATTTTTTTTAATTAAAAAATATTAAAATTAAAAGGATAAAAATATTTAAAAAGATCGTTATTACACTATTTTTCTCCCTCGATCTTAGAAGAAAGCGAAAAACACTATTCATCGAATTTTATCTAAATCTTTTCTACTGATCTTGATCCTATACACACCTATATGTACAAAAAAGAAATAAAAATTCATATGCGATAGCAACTATAAATGGTCAATTATATATCGTAAAAATTTATTTGTAATTACTTCATAAATTAATAATATAATTATCTAAATATCTTTTACACCAATGATGCATTGAAGTAGTAGTTAAACCCGATGATTATATTGATTAAGGCATCATCATTATTTAAGTAATCCTACAAATCAAGGCCTTCTTAATAAGGAATGATTATATTATTAATTAATCTATCTCTTTCTCCTTTATCTACCCTAAATAATTTCATTATTTTGCAAATTCTACGTCTCATCATTGCAAAAACAAAATATTTTCAGAATAATTCAGCGCCGAAAACTCATTATATTTACTAATGTCAATTATATTAGGTATTTCAATCAGCTCTGAGCACTAATATAATATTATAATTATAATTATATATATATTTCAATCATTTGAGGAATAAAAAGAAATTAATACTACTTTTATTTTATGTGTATAAAGTGAAGCAATAGACCTCCACGTAATCAGTCTCTGTAGAGACTAAAGTTCCTAAAATCCTTCCCTTATGTGGCGAATAATGAGTTGCAATTTATTTTATTTTTAAAAAAAATCATATTTCTTGTAATAAATAATAATCATTATAAGTTGCATTCCATTTACGAGTTACATTTAAAATAAACTTTTTTTTCCTCAAATTATGTGACTCATTTTATATAATTCCGTCTAAAAATGAATGTCATTTTTTCATGAGTGAGAGCACGAGTCACTTGATTTTCTTCTCTAAAAGTCAGGTTGAATGGGGTTGCCTAGATGGTGGAGCAATTTTGAGGTACGGAATGAGTTGCCACAAAAAATCCAAAGTTTGTTGTATATACATATGCAATAACTCAATTTAATACCAAAAAAGAAATTAAAAAAATTGTATATATATGTAATATGAAATACTGTTTATTGAAGGATTCAAATTAAAGAAATATCGAGTGTGGTCATTAAAATTGGGGGTGGAAATTGAATAGCCAGCAGAGAGAGTGATGAAGGAATATTAAGATTCACTTCATTAAGGGAAATGCATCACATGGCACCATGATAATTGAGAACCTTTTGAAGAATAATGGAAAATTAAATAAAAATCCAGTTGATAATAAACATTTTAAAAATAAGAAAGTTGTGGCGGAAGTGATAAGTATGTACTCATTCTTAATTAAAGGTTCCAATTTCAGTTTAGTTGAGTAAATAGATGTTTTTATTAGAAAGTGTCTTAACCTTAAAATTTTACAGAGTAAATTCAAATTTAACCAAAGCTAAATGTAAATAGTGGACATCAAATGAAAAACTTTAATAATTTTTTTATATGAAGAAAATCTAAATGGACACATTATAAGTTTGAAAGATTTAGAGAATCCACATTTATTGAAACGTTTATTTTGGCATGATCTAGTGTGACTCACTAAATCCTTAATCAATGGTTTTTTTAATATTATATGATGGAATATTTGCTTGCATGTGTTTAGATTTTTGAGAATATGACTTGTGAATTCGATAAGCATTTATCTCAACAACAACAATTAATCAGAATCTTTTTAGGCAGATTATCAATTATTAATCAAAATATTTAGGCAGCTTTTATATTAAAAAAGATCATAGTAAATTATTTTTGAGGAAAGTGTTTACTCAAGAAAATAACTATAAATTCAGATAATTTCTGTAGTTATCGTGTTAAAAATAAGTTGGTGGATAATAAATATTATTATATTTAATATCACTAAAAAAATAAAATAGAATAAGCGATGGAGGACTACTTCTGCCTCTAAAAAGGAAAAAATCATCGCTAATTATGGACTATTTAACAATAAATTTTATAGTAGTTAATTTCTTGTTTTTAGTGTATTATGAATGTATTTTTGTGTACTGAGATAAGATAATGATGACATTTTTGAAGTTGTTTGGTGAATCACATGTAGAGAACGTGAATTAATTCATAAATTAATGATTACTATAATATAAGAGGTGGGTAAATTAATTTATTATTGACAGTACTATTTATACAAATTAAGTAGGTCAACAATAAAATTAATGGAGGGGAGTAGCATTAATTCATAGAGGTTGAATGTGGGAAGGCCTCATTTAATTTCATTCCTTCGTTTACTATAGAATATTACACCCTCCATTTCATATTAACTCAAGCTTTGAAGTGCTTCACACCTTTTAAAAAAAGTAGGTTAGGACATAAATTGAACATAATTTTCTATTTTTACCCTTATTAATTATTATCAAAAATAACTGAACATTAATTATAATAAATAATTTCAATACTAACTTAAAGGATAAAATTGGAAGAATATTTTAAAAATAGTCTTGAAGATTGAAAACTTAAGTTAATTTGAAAAATAAAAAAAGGCTCAAAGCTTAAGTTAATATGGAATGAAGGGAGTAAGATTTTAACTTATATTTTACCAATAGTGTAACAAATAATTATTGTGGATTAGTCATATAATTAAATACGTACTACTTTTCGAAGCAATATTGCACCAAGGCAGAACCCTAGCCATACATGTAGCACTAATGTAAATCAACGTAAGTATATTTAATGTATAATTAGGTGATTGTTAAAACCAACTAACCCATTAATTAACTAATTAACTAGGCATTCTCTTTAACCTAGGTGCCACTCCTTGAATTAGTCGACATTGGTAGAAAGAACCAAAAAATTCATACGTATATCAATTGTGAGTAAAGAAGACAGACAACAATTTGCATCCATAGAAAGAATTAAACACATTCACAGAGTGTTACTTCATCTGTTAAAAACATATGGTCCTTTCACAAAATTAATGTTAAATAATTCATATCTACTGGTTAAATTAATTTATTTTCATTGATTGAAAACTTAACTTTAAATAAATATTAAATAAGGGTAAAATAGTAAACTTACTTAATTTTGTAATGTACGTAAATCTAAAATGGTGAGTGGTGACACATAAATAAAACGGAGGGAGTATTTACATATAATTTATAAATAATTTTTTGTATTAATTTTCTTTTATTTATATTATTCTCAATTCTCAACATTTATTACTTCTTCTGATTTCAAGTAATTTTTTGTCTTTTTATTTTTATTTATTTTCTCTATTTTCTTCATTTAGCGTAACTGTGTTTTTAGTTATAGTTTTTGAAATTAATAATATCTCCTAATTAGAAAAAAATGAGTCATTCACAAACTTAGCATATAATAAATTATGTTAATTTTAATTTTGAAACCATCTCCTAATTAGAAAATATGATTCATACACAATAAGTTGGTGGATGTTTACTATAGTGAATGATATTATTGTTATTAAAGTAAAATTTATTATTGAATGGGAATATAGACTTATGTTTTTCCTTTCGTTTGAATTATATTTACTTTTATGTTGAAACTATTTTATATTATGTTGAAATTTGATATAAGCATATTATGCTTTAAAAAATGAATTTCAATTTAGTTATATTTCAATTTCAATTTACATGTTTTAGTATTGTTGACTTGTTATTTCACATGGCATGTTGTTCATTTTTCACTTACAATTGATAAAATATTTTCTTTAAATTGTTTAAATAGTGTATGGCATTTTATCTTTATAATTATTAATTTTTTGTCAAATATTCAGTACATGATGTTCTTACAAAATGTATTTTTTTTTTAAAAAATAATAATTAAATCAAAATATTATTATATATATAAAAATTATTTAATAATATTAGTTAAAAATGTATATTTATTAATTCATATATTCTCAAGAAACAATAATTAAAAATATTTATTTATTGCACAAACACAAAATCCCAAAATGTTAGGTTCATGCTAGTGATTTACCAAGCAAGTATAAATTCTTACAGGGAGAATTAATTGTGTTTAATTTATATCAAGTCAGTTTACTTGCTAACCACATGGCATGCAGTGGCCGGTCCCAACGTTACGTTGCCCATATAATTAATTAATTACTTTTAATTATAAAACAATCACTCATGTTCTTTATTTGATTAGGAAGTATGATTAATTAATATTTTCACCGTCCATAAGTTTTTTTATTTGATACTATTATTCTAACTTATAACTCGACTAGATATAAGTGTCCGTGCTAGCACGGGCCCAATATGTTATTTTTTTGTCTCATTTTATGTGACATAGATAAAATTTAAAGAGTCAATTAAATTTTGATATGATTTTTAAATATTTTAAGTTGTTAATTATTATAATTTTTACTTAATTTTTAAATAATATATATTACTTTCCTTGTCCCAATATATGTAGAACAAATAGAATTTCAAGAGTCAATATATTGTTAATTATTGAGATTTACAATATTTTTTACGTAGTTTTCAAATTAAATAATACATGTTACTTCTCTTGTCCCACTATATGTGTCACGAATATATTAATTTAGTTGTCAATTATCATGATTTATAGTATTTTTTATGCATTTTTTAAATATATAAAAATTAAAAAAATAAGACGAACAAATTAAAACGGAGAAAAAATAGATAAATATATATGTAAGTGTGGAACCACACATGTCAAGCAGGCAGGCCACCACATGTGCGGTTATTCACACTTATATATAAGTAGTAGACTTATGCAATTTTTAAATATATAAAAATTAAAAAAATAAGACAAATAAATTAAATGAAGAAAAATAGATAAATATATATGTAAGTGTGGAACCACACGTGTCAAGCAAGCAGACCGCCACATGTGCGGTTATTCACACTTATATATAAGTAGTAGATATAGTCCAATCCACAAAGTAAATAAGTCAAATCCGTAGTAAAAATTAGGGGTTTATTATACAACAAATTAAAAATTAAAAATTAAAAATCTCGATACTCCATGTCCACTTCGTAATATGCATGTAAATCAAACATATGCATATATTTAGCTAAATGTCAATAAGCTCGATCAATAATCATTAGAGGTATTCAAAATATATGTCTTAGTTAAATTGAAGTGTTTGGATATAAATTTCGTAAAATTTTAAAAAATAAAAAATAATAACAAATCATATACAAGTACAAGTGCCAAACTGACTATCGGTTACTATAAAGTTATAAATCTAAATTAAATTGCATGATCTTACTTAAAGGGGAAACTTGTTCCCTTCTCTAGGAATTTGTACTAAACTTAAGAGAAACAATAAATTAAGCATAAATAGGATAACTAATTAGATAATTAAACCGACTACAAAGATCTTCTTAGGTTCCAAAATCTCTATTTGATTTGACCAATTTTTTTAAAACAATGAGATTCCAAAAAGTAGTTTTTAATTTTGGGTTGATCCATTATAGAGGATAAGAAGCAAGTTTTTTTATTTATATAATAATATACTAGCTACCTCATAATCACAATAAAAATAAATAAATATATATATATAAATACCTCATGCATTATTCCACAATAAGTGGATTCAAAGTAGTTAAAACAGTCAAACTTTCATCAGTTAGCAATCCCAAAATTTTTAAAAATAAATTTGTGTTTTTTTTATTACTTTTTTACTTTGTTATTAAATATAAGGTTTTGGCGGAAGGCTATGAATTCTGACGAATTGTAATTAAAATTTTAACTTTGTCTCTATAATTAATATACTAAGCACTTTAAGTGTAATTAATATTTAATTGTACTTTATTTTTCAGATAGTTAGTTCAACTTAAATACAAGAAAATCTTAATATGTAATTATTATTTTAACATAATCAATACAAAAAAAAACCATTTGGAACATGAAGGTAAGTGTATGACCAAAGATTACATTGAGAAAGAATAATTAATAAATTAATAAAAATAGAAAGAAATATAAAATACCACATGAGACCACATGGAGATGAATTTTAGAAACAACAGAGAATATTTAGACTTCACTAAGACCAATATTTGCATGAAATTAGTCAAAGTAATAATATGGTTTTTGATAAACCAGGTAACATGTTATAGGAAAGATATAATGATCTTATATGAATTAATCATATAATTTTTAATTAATCCATAACTAGTTGCTACTCTATTCAAACTTGTAAATCATGTTCTCTTGACCAACCTCTCCATTTTTATTTTTATTTTTTATTTTATATAAAAGAAATCAATCATCATGGAATAATAGGGAACTTGTACAATTATCTACTTATATTCTCCTCCTATAGTTAATTAAGTTGTTAATCACAAGATTATTATATTAATTTGTTCATCCTGATTTTGACCAAAAAGTGTTGTTTGGACTGTTGCACCAAATAGGATGCTCATAAATCTAATTCTAATTAGTAATATTAATTATGTTTTACTGTGACCAATTAATTTATAATTCAATTTTTTGGAGTAGTTGGCACTTAGCAACCACACATACTCATAATTAAGCACATATATTAAACATTAAACAGAAGAATAGAAGAATTCTATAACCTTTTTTTTTTTTTTGGATCTCATCATAATTAATTTATGATTAGTTGTGCATTTTGAAATCAATTTCTGAACAACTAACCTAACTAACAAATAATTACTACACACTTATATTAAACAAAGTTTTCAGAAAGATCGACTATTCATTATGATTTATGATCGATTTTTTCACAATCACCATAACTTGTCATTAAGACAAGTACGTCTTTCTTAATATCAAATAAGAAATCATAGTGACTCACCACAATTTACTCCCGATTGTGAAAAAAAAAAAAACTTTTACATAATTATTTTTAACAAGGTCAAACTTTAAATTGTAATACTGAAAGATCATATTTGTACAAATCACCCTATCTACAATGTGCAATGGTCCATCTCGAAGATTTAAGAGAGAAAAAACACGGTATGATTCCACACGAGTGCAATAATTTTATATTTATGTGATGATCATGATAGGTCGATTTTGTTCATTTTCTTCAACAATTTAGATTTATTAAGCAATGAAATAAAATTGACTGACCTTGGCTTTTTGTACAAACTTGTGTCATTTTCATCCCTCATCCATCAACCAATAATCTCATAGTCATACAATATTGTTGTATATAAGTTACAAAAATATTGTATAATTATCATATATATTAGCTAGCGACTGTTATTATTTTTTTACTAATTTATCGACAAACCCATTTTAATATGTTTGGATTCCTAAGACTATAAATTTTCAAGAAGCCCATTTTAACATTTAACACCCCAAGCCCATATAGTAGGAAAAAACGTCCAAAAATACCTTCCAAGCCCATTTAAGATTGTTCTTCATATCTAGCTTATTCACTCGTTTAAGTTTTGTGCATCAACAATCTTTACATTATGAATGTTATGTTTTTAACCTGAAAAATGAAGTAGATAGTTATTTATGCTCGTAATATTAAAACGTGTTATATTGTCTAAACTCCATTTTATCATCAATTCTGAAAGGGATGGTAATATTAACTTTGAAAAAGATCCAATGTGTGAACATTGACTCGATATTATACATGTGAATAATTTACTGTCACATATCACAAGAAAGAAATTTAGGGTGTGAATATAAGTTGAGTGAATAGAGTGGGGGACCTTTTTTGCAAATGAAAAGGCAGGACCAGTTAACAGGTGAAATTCACAAGCCTAGCCTATTTCTTGCTCATGAACAAATTCAAATATGGTCCCTAAATTTATCCAATTGGGCAATATATATAAAATTATAATCGGATCCATTTATGGATTGGGACTAATTTGTTCTAGTAATTGCAGTTTTTTTTTTTGACTTGGAATTTGTCAGCATGAACTTATTGTCGATTTGAAAAGTTCAAACATGTAAGTAGAAACGTTTCATAACATAATTGTAGAACTTTAGTATGCAAAATTATAATCCGATCCATATATGGATTGAGACTAATTTGTTGTAGTAATTGCAATTTTCTTTATTTGACTAGAGTTTGTCAACATAAGCTTGTTGCCGACTTAAAAAGTTCAAATTTGTAGGTATAAAATGTTTCGTAACATAGTTGTAGAATTTAAGTATAGATTGTTGAAATTCCACCTTTAAGTGTTTTGAACTCAACATGTGTGTTGAATTTTTATTTGTACTGAATTTTCGAACTTTAAAATAATGTACTGAAATTTTACTTGTAAAAAATTGAAGTTCGATAGTCATTTTCGAAGTTCTTCCAATTTTTAGATAGGGATATTTTCTTTAAAAGGAAAAAATTGTATCAGGAAAGTTGCTAAGTGTTACTCTCTCGTGCATTTAGACCTAACATCCAAGCTTTTTGAAAACAAAATAATATGTCGAAATGAAATAGAATTTGTTTGACTGTCGAAATTCAAACACATTCACATAAATTACTCTCTTAGTTCACATTTACTTGGCCCACCATATTGAAAATATATTTTCACTTTAGCTTATCGAGAGAAAATCCCCACCCCCCCAATATCTAAATATCCATTACGTATATTATGGTAAGATACTCTAATCATTATTTTCTAAGGGACGCGCAAAGTTCGGACAAGGATGGAGGGAGTAATAACATTCAAAATTATTGCTAATATTTGATTAGCGGGTGTGAAATCTGTATGGGCTGGCCCAAATCATTGAGTCTGCAAGCTATAGTATTCATTGACATTGTCATGTAAGGAGTTGGGCTTGTTCTTTTCTATCTTCGTCCATTTGGAAAAATTACAGAAATTTCACCTTTTAGTTTACTTATTATCATTATTCC
This sequence comes from Solanum piurae, assembly GCA_029582685.1. Classification (NCBI taxonomy): domain Eukaryota; kingdom Viridiplantae; phylum Streptophyta; class Magnoliopsida; order Solanales; family Solanaceae; genus Solanum; species Solanum piurae. The sequence continues at coordinate 24,404 of JAJOOO010002738.1, forward strand.
CTACAAGTTTTATAAATTTTCAAAATCCCTCATTTTTGCGCATCAGATTAGTGTATCTCGCGCATCAGATTAATGTATCAGCGCTTATATTATTGTCTCTCGCGCACTTATATTATTGTCTCTCGCGCATCAGATTAGTGTATCATGTATAAAATGTACATCAGATTAGTGTATCATGTATAAAATGTACATCAAATTAGTGTATCGTGTATAAAATGTAATGTATCTTACTTAACAATTAATGTATCTCGCGCATCAAATTAATGTATCAGCGCTTATATTATTGTATCTGTTTTGAGGGATTTCTGTAATTATAAACTTTTAAGGGATAAATTGTAATTTTCCTTAAAAGTATGTGATTTCTGTAATTTGTTTTCATTTTCATTGCCAGTAAAATCTAAAATAATTACAAGTTTATATCCAAATCCAAAGTAATTCTTGAAAAACCCATTCTCTCATAAATAATTACAGTCCATACCCCCATTCATTAAGGGTGAAATTAGTAAACGGGGTATATAGTGTAATTATTTAGTGGGGTATGAATGTAAATGAGTATATGTTTGTAATTATTTTGCTTTTATGAGTATTTGCTTATTTTCCCCATTCTATAATCGTAAGCAAAAATTATAGTATCGTTTGGACATGATGTTGAGTTTTAAAGGTATGAATAGGAAGTGAAGGGTTGTGACTTTCCTGAAGGATTGAACCTTTTTCAAAGAGTTGTGACGTTTTTGAAATGTTGTCTCCTTTTCAAAAAGTTGTGACCTTACTAATTAGGCACAATTAACACATTTTCGTACTACCCTTTGTTAGTTATAAATAGAGAGACTTTCTGTCACTTTTTTGCATCGAGTCCTTTCCTTCTTCTGCATACATTTCTTATAAATAAAAATTGATCGATCGTGTCTGTGTGTGATTTTGTTGCTGTTTTTTTGAGTTCGTTGAAATTATCGAAGTTTGAGGTACCGCTACTTCTTTAATGGTTAATCCGTTTTATCTTGAGAGGAATTAATCTACAACCTCGGATACTTGAGGGGATTAAATTTGTTAAGGATACACAGTGAGTTTTGTGGACTCAGATAGTTCTTTTCTTTTTATCTTTTATTATTTCGGATTTGTTAATCTAAATACAGGAGATAACACATAGAATATATAGTGCAATTAATTAGTTATTAATTAATTTGCATGAAATGTGAAGAGTAGTTGAAAATAAGAAAGAAAATGTGAAATGCATTATAGAAATTTGTTTTTTAAGTTTGCAAAAGGTTAATTACTTTTAATCTTTAACAAACTATTTATCGAACTCTATCTATTAAATTTACCGAAAACTATTAAAAAGATTAAATTATAACACCAAGAAAGTTATATCTAATTTTAAACTATGCAACATAAAAATTATACTAGACGCCCAAATAATATTTTAAAAATCAACAGAAACTACATCTAAAAAAATTGCACCAAACTTTATAAATAAATTAGAAATAATAGAAACTATTAAAAAAAAATCATTACTAAATACAAGGAAAATGTAACGAACAAAATCGTAAGTCATTATTGGAAAGTGAATGTTTTTTTTTTCTTCGAAAATCACCGGAATGATCTCTCAGTTATTTTCGCGCAAAAATATCAATAACTATGTTGTTCTTTTTAAGAGAGAAAATAGTGGGAGTGTCAATTTTTCTATGAAAATCGATGGATGTATATTGATTTTAAAGCACAAAACTATAATTGAAAAGTATAAAATTGAGATTGATATGTTTTACTTAGTTGATTGACTCTGGTTATTTTTTCGTGTTTTGAGACACTATTTTTCAAACATCATAAATTTCGTTACTTTTTTTTTCTTGATTTTGCCTCATTATCAACAAACTTCCATCGATTGTATCCCCTTATTATATGACCCTTTTAAATTGTTTTACATGTGCGGTCTCAGTTTTTTCATAGTCAGTCAAATTTAATATATAGAATTCGACAAATATTTTATTATTGACTAAAAATATTATTTTGATTATATTTGAACCTACCCTCAAATAGAAAGAACCATCTTCATCATCTCCTCACCAGATATATGGCATAAGTCAATGTCCTACTTGTCTTAATTTATGTGATATATATTTTTAATTTGTCTTAATTAAAATATCACTTTTCTATAATTAAAAATAACTTAAGTAATAATTTATATAATCTCGCATAATTCAAAAATCTATTTAAATCTTTTACAAAAGTAGTTCATGAAGCAAACATTATCCAAATAAGATTATCAAAATAACAAATTCCTATTCAAAGTGCAAACACAAGCGAGCACCCCAAAAACGATTGACTTAGTTTTATGGAGGAAACAAAGCATTAATAAGTAACCATATTTGACGGAAATCTTAATACCTTGCACATTATTATATTTTGGCATACCATTAATTTAATGAATATTTCTTGATAACTGTTTTACTTTTTAATTCTTTTTCTTTTATTTGAGTAATATAATATTGGGTAAAAATATGAAGAATGGTACAAAACAATTACGAGGCATATTTTCTTTAAAATTTCAACTGTTTAATACACACTTATAAACGTGCCAACACGACTGCACTAGGTGGTAATCGTAATATAACAAAATTAAAAAGTGTTTTAAACTCTTATTTTTAAATTAAAATATTAAAAAAAGAGTTAAAAATTATAATTTAAAACTTCTAACCTTTTTTTTTTTTTATAAGTCATAAAACTATGAATCTGTTGAAACATGCTCTAATAAGTTTTGTGAAGTACTTGTGCCCTTTCTATAAATTAAATAATATAATAATAATACAACATACAAGTATATCCTATGGTTTAATTTGTTCTCAATTGTTTTACTCCCTCATAAATATTTCATTTTGGACTGTTTATGTTTTTTTTTAATTGAAAGAGTAAGTATGTGAACAACTAGTTAAAAGAGTTCATATTGATACGTATGGTCAGAGTTTTTGTATTTGAATTTAAATTTAATTAAGTAATGAATTATTTTTAATCGAGTGTATTTTTTTTTTTGTGCAAGATTTTTCATATAGTTTTGAATTTAGTTGAATTTCAATATAAATATGTCTTAAATATCGGGTAAATTGTAAAGATATAATGATCAAAAATATATTTCAAATATCATTTTTACGAATTCTGTATCTAAACTATTAAGTCTTTGCGTTTTTTTATCTGAACTATCATCAATAATTTATCAAAACACGCTTTGAAGCTGACTAGACTAGGTGCTTCAGTTATTAATAGTTCAAATTAAAAAGTAGCTTGATAAAAAAAATGAAAAACACAAACAATTCGTATTCAAATATTACTCATAAATTTCATCCACATTCTAGATAAATTTTAATAAATAATTACTGATAGTTCAAGTAAAAAATAACTTGATAAAAAAATACAAATAATTCGTAGTTAAGTAGATACTCACAAAAAATAATATTTCATATGTATTTTTATCATTATCTCGGGAAAAAAAATACGGTACTTGGCACAAAATTTTACCATGGTAAAAATTAGTGGTCAGGAATTAGCAAAATACTTCCCCTGAATAATAACGGTGATCTTCAAAATGAGAAAAACAATGCTCATTCTGCATGCTCCCCCCTCCACCGCTATTCTCGGCAACTTTCCTCTCATCTCTCCTCCCTACTCCGGCGCCGGCGACAACCGTTCTCCTTCCCACACCGGCACGACGCAGATAAATCCGGTGACCTCGAGAAACCACATCGTACAAATGCAAAAACCAACCACGATCAAATTAATTTCTTCTTTACGGGTAATTAATAATCACATTTTTTCTCTTTCCTTTCCGACAGGTTTTCCGGAACCCGAGATTATTGCACTAATTTATTATGATTCAGCCCTTTCAGCGTACTTTGCATTCTCTAATCTTTTTCATTTTCGCCGTTTAGTTTTTTTTTTCCACATTGTATCTGATTTGGGTGTTTTTCAGATTTTCTATTCGATTGAGTGGCTGTTGTTTTATGAGAAAAAAAAAGGAATGATTTTTGCTTCAGCAATTTGGAGTATAAATTACATGTATATGCGATTCTGAATTTTTTTACTTATTTCCCCCTATTATGTATCACAGGGTGCTTCATAGTTTGCTTAAAGTGGGAAGAACAAGTTTTTTAGTCATATTGTAGTGTTCATCAGTGAGTAAAGATTCAAAATTTCTTCAAATTGAGGAAATATATTTGATTGGGTGTATTTTCAAGTATGCATTGGAAATGTTGTGACAGAAGAAGGGTATCATCATGCTCTTGAATAACCAACAGAGGTAATGAGTTTGAAGAGAAAAAAGGAGATGTAAATTGAAAAATTGTTGTATTGTTATTAAGGAATATGAAAGAAGGTAACGGGCAAGAGGAATTGCCATCATCACCATACAGGGTATTACAGCAAATATCTGAGGAAGCAGTAAGAGTGGCTGGTGAGGCACTGCAAAATGTTTACTCTAGTAGTAGTTCAAAATTTTCCACAACTGGGGTTGGGCATAGAAGAAGTCGTAGTGAAATAGTGACTTCTTCTGTTCAAAGAAGTGGCAGTAACTTCACGAAATGGAAGTCTCAAATGCAAAAGACTTTGCGAAATTGGGGTTCTACTTCACAGGAAGACAGCTCGTTCTTATCCTTCAATCCCGAGGTTTTGGCTAACCAAAAGAGACAGTGGTATCAGCTTCATTCCAAAACCTCGGTATGCTGCCTTCATTTTGGAATCTGAACTGCTTGTAGTTTTGTGTATGGCATTTTTTGAAAAGATTATTCTGAAATAAAGTATATTTCCTGCTTTTTTCTTGCCTGTGATTTAGCTTTCCAGACATCCTGTTTTTTTACCCTCAACTTCTTTTAAAAGTAAGTTGCTTTTTAAAACTCTTTGAGGCAACATGGAGAATAATGTGTTGAATTTTGGCATATACAGTTCTATGTTCCTTTTCCCCTGTAGTTCCTTTTTTTTTTGGTTATCAAATTCATAATTTTCAAAATTACAACAGGATTTGAGTATATTTAAACTCACATATTTGAGACTTTGTTTCTTAGTTTAGGGTGGAAAATCATGAGAGGGTAATATATAAATTAATCTTGCTTTGACCTGTAGTATTTAACATAGGAAGAGACTCCTGCGACCACCTCTCTATGTCCTATCATACAAATTAGAATGATTAAGAGAGAAGGGGTAAAGACTAAAATCATGTTGAGTTTATTAAACACGATAATGAAAATTTTAGACAAGAGATAGTGAGATAAAGAAGAGATGCGCCATTTTGATATATCAACTCAAATCACGAGGATAACTTTACTAAATTTCCATATATTTTGATACACAATTATGAAGTACCTATGACCAGCTTATATGCTCTGCACATATCACTTTTGGGCATTCCCCTCTAGGGAGTAGTAATAGTTGGATTGAAACTAGCCTTCAGCTCTGACATATTAGATTGCTCATGAAATTTGGAGAATCATATTTTACAAACACACAAAAATTCTGTGCAGGATTATAAGAAATATAAGGAGCTCGACTCGATTTTTGAGCACTTTGTTATCGTCGGTCTTCATCCAGATGCTAATCTTGAGGATGTCGAGGATGCATTTGCCAGGAGAAAGAAATGGGAAGTACAGTTAGAAACATCTGACATGGTGGATTTCAGAATGCTTTCAAATTGTGGTCCTTCAGTTCCATCTCTAGAACCTCAGGTTTGTGTACTTGCATAATTTTGCATATTTATGGTTTAGAAGTCAAATTCTGCTTATTAAACATGGGGCAGTTATGTGACAAGGGATAGCATAGTGGTAAGGACCCTCAAGCTTCAACCTTAAGGTTGTGGATTCAAGTCATCATGGGAATAAAGTAGTCACTTTTGGGCTCCTGGTTTTGGTTTGAGTTTTCTTGGGGATGGGCGGTGCGGCGCTACTAGTATCCTGAAAGATGCTTTAATGATTAGTATGTTCGGAAAATAGATAGCTTACTCATAATTAATAAAATAATTCAAATCCAACTTTATTTCACATCCCAAATTAATTCAGTAGTAGAGACATCAGTGCGGTCCTTCAGCTTGTTAGTCATAGAGAAAAAAAATGAATAAATGCTTTTTTCTCTAAAAACATGGTCAAACCTATTTTGTGGTACAAGTTTATTTTAGATATGATTTCAGATTGTTACCAAGCAAAAATGTTCACGCTTATTGATTCCCCTTTTTCGAGCTTCTATTTGTGAGTTGCAATTCATATTTTATATTACTATAAGTTGGTATTTTGCTTAATAGTTTTAAGCCTTGGGCTTGGGCATTGACATTCCAGGTATACTTTTTATTTCCTCAAATATTATATTGAAGATCAGATTCTTTTTTTTCTCTTTAAGTTGGCAAGATGCGTTTTTTCCTTTCATTGCTATTAGGTTAACAGTTGATGCTGTTATTCTGGTAAAAGTGGCACACTTTTCTTATGTGATTGACTACTACTTTTTGTTTCCAAGTGCATTGTCTTCTTATATCTAATCAGTGTCCATTGTATTTTCTTCTTATTATACTTTTCTTCCTCTTAGCTGTGGAATGTAACTCTAAGTAATCCTCAAGATGTTGTGTGTTATTGATCAAGACTGCTTGAGTTCCATCATGATGTATGATGGATGAAATTTATTGGTCGTACATTGTCACTGTGTGTATCTATGTAAAATATCCATTTTTGGCTCCAATAATTTACTTATATCTAAGTTATATGGTATGATGCATTTTCTTGCCTTAGCATTATCCTCCTTTTACTTTCCTCTCTCTCCCAGGTACTCTTTAAATATCCTCCTGGAAAGAAGCTTGCTATGCGTTTGAAGGATTTGGCAGCATTTTGCTTTCCTGGAGGTGTCAAGGTGTAACTTAAGGCATTCTACTTCTCAACATTATTCCTTATAGTCAAATTAGTTTTCTATCTTCCATGCATGTTCTCTTGTTTACTTGTATCAAATATATCAGTCAGTAATATTGTGACGGACAGTTGCAAATAGAAAATGCCTTGAGCTAGGGTGACAAATAACTATAAGCATGCAGGGAACTTAGCATTACATCAATGAAATTGTTATCCCAAAAAGGGTCATAACCAATTAAAGATGATCACTAATATGAGAAGGAATGGTATATGTACAAGGAAGGAGATTCCTATATCTGGAGATTAGAAGATAAAATGAAGTCTGAGGGTACCTATCTGCTGATGTTGTGTTACAAATTCTAGTGGAGAAGTTTATTGAGTGCATGGCTAAGTTGTTATTTCAGAGTAATGATCTGTATGGTGACAATTCAGCATTTCACCAATATTTGTATGAGATCTACATTGTGTAGGTTCCAAAAAAAAAAAGAGTTCTCTCTCATCATGTGTTTTCTTTGTAATACAGGCACATGTAATGGAAAGGACACCGTCATTTAGTGAATTAAATGAACTGGTCTACGGGCAGGTCCAGTACAACAATTTTTTAGGATCCTTCCTGAAATTATAATGCTTTTTGCACCATTTTATTTAATTAACCAGTAAACATGGAGTTCTCTTCGTAGAAATAACTTATTTTTCCTTTATCTCAGGAGCATTTAGGCAGAGATGACTCGTCGTTCGTATTTTCTCTTAAGGTAAGCTCAAATAATTTTCTAAATACATGACCTTTGGTTTGGGATTAACACTTAGTTGATTGATTGAGAACTCTGGTGTTGTGCTCTTCGGTGCTTTATAAGTACATTAATTCTTCATTTTCTTTCCTAATGACAATTTTATACTTTTGGTAGTGTCTTTATTGAGTACTTGACATATGTTTTCTTCTGTGCTGTACAATTTTCCCTTAGATCATTGTGGAACTTCTACTTTTGGGGTTTTCAATCAATGACACATATTTTTTTTCCCCCTTTCACATGTGATTAAACTCACCCTCCTGACAGAGCTCTTCAATTCACTTGCTCCCTATGCAAGCGTTCATAGACATCCACTATTGCCATTTTTATCTCCTCCTCCCCCTCAATGACTACCTGCCCATTTCCAATGACTCTATGAAAGTTTCTCCGCCTATTAGCCACTGTTATCAGATGAAAGAATGAAGATTTCAAGAAAAAGAAAAGACTTCTTTGTATTTCTTGATGATTTTACATCCCATGAGAATGAGTACTTATACAATAAGTCCTACGACTAAATAAGGAAGGAAAATATTACATAATCAATTACCATCAATATATATTAATCTACTCCTACAATTAAGCTAGGGAATCAATTTGTTAACTCTCCCCCTCAAGTTGGTTCAAAGATGTCCCAACATGCCAAACTTTCAAACTAGTTTATGGAAAGTTCATTTGTTGAGACCTTTGCTAAACACATCAGCTAATTGCTTTTCTGATGATACATGGAACAAACTTAAGACACCACTCATAACTTTTTCTTTGATGGAGTGTCGATCAATTTCAATATGCTTTGTTTGGTCATGCTGGACTGGATTATGAGTTATACTGATTGACTACTCTAAGCGAAGGGCACGTAACCTGTTTCCTCTACTGTTTGTATTTATTGCTCATCTTGTTTTCTTGGAGATGATTTTCTCTATTTGCTATATGTGGTGTACCTTAGGTTTTTTGCTAGCTTTTGATTTTTTCCTTCTTTTCCCTTGTGTTTTATGTTTGGTTGTCTATCTGCCTGTGAGTTCATATTAGTTCCTGTAAAATGTTGAAGTTACAGTATGTGCTTTTCATCAGGTGGCAGACAATGCTACCCTTTATGGTGTATGTTTACATGTACCAGAAATTGTTCAGAGACCACCAGCTATCTATGTTTCTTCATCACCCCCTTCCCAGTCATCAATTGGTCGCAGTCGGTTTTTGGTTTCTGCACCTCGCTGTTATTGTCTTTTGACTAGATTTCCTTTATTTGAATTGCACTACGAGATGTTGAACAGGTTAGCGCTGAATTTCTTTACATCAGCTGTTCACTGGTATGGATAAAGATGAATATTGAATATTCTATGCCATTGACTATATTATATTCATTTGAATGCAGTGTAATTGCACAAGAGCGCCTAAATAGGATAACACATTTTGTTAGTGAAATAAATCTCACTGATTTTATCCCCTCTGCATCGAAAATGAATGATGCATCAAATGCAAGCGTTGATTCCTCTTATAGGGATGATGAAGCAGATTGGACATCTTCTGCAATACCAGTTGACAGTGCAATTGCTCTTACTGCCGCTGCAGCTGGGATAATCTCAGACGATGAGGTTCCCTCATCATCATCAAAGTGGGAAGTTTCTTCACCTGTAAGTGTCACAGCCAGTGAGGCATCAGATCATAGTCAAACAAGAGGATTTGGTAAGGATGGGGGAAGGAATATCCTTTACGTTGATGATTGTGGCTCTGAAGCTTCAGAAATGCGATCTGATACTACTGACAGGGTTTATGGAATTCAAGACAATTACCGAACCCCTGAGAGTGGGCCTTTTGTCTTCTCAAAAGTCCATTCATTGGAGCGCCTTGGAAGCTTTGAATCCTTATTTAGGTGGTCAAACTTTTAAATTCGTTTTCTTTCTTCAATTACAAGGATAGTTGAGTTGACTAAGAGCTTGTTTGGATTGGCTTATTTTAGATGCTTTTAAGCACTTTTGTAGTGTTTGGGTAAAATAAAGAAGTGCTTTTAAGTCAAAATAACAAAAATAAGCCCTAACTTATGGCTTATTGCTTACAAACCATAAGCTATAAGCCCATACAAACCAGACCTAAAATTCTGGTATTAGGTGCTCCTTATTTCTTTCCTGAATAGAGTCATATCTTTTATTTTTGACCCTTTCTTGTTGAATGGAGCATTATTGTATTCTTTTTGTTTCATCTTTGTCTGTTATCCAGCATATATGGACCATAAATACACATTTCTCCTCATATTGTACCACTTAATTTAAATTAGTCAATAAGCTGTTTGCTTTTGGCAGTTCAGCAAGAAGTATGGCATCCGAGGAGGAAGATGATGACTTATTTTTCAGCAATGACAAGGATGCCGGGTGTGAGATGATACTGGAGTGGGCTAGAGTCTGTAGTCTTCTTTTCCACCCACAGAAATTCATGTTAGTGTTTTACTCACCTATGAGTTCCCACCTCCTCTAATTACTTAATTGGTCACTTTTGTAGGAGAATAAGAATGATTTGCTGCAAATAGTTTGTAGTTATCATTCCTTGTCTCTTCCACCACGAGGAAGTAAGATCACTTTTCAGCCACTCGAACATCTGCAAGCTATTCAATACGAAAGAATTTCAGTTTGTGAACTTGAAATTTGTGAGAAACATCTGGGTACAAGTATGAATAATCCAGATGATATTGCAAAGGTTAGATCATTTCTAATTCGTTTCTTGGAATTGAAATTCTTTCTTTCTAAATGATGGCAGTTATTATTTTCTTAGGTAAATTTCCATTTAGCTGCTGCTGAGGAAGCTGTTGGACTATCTATATGGACAGCCGCAACAATATGTCGTTCACTTTCAATTGAGACTGTAAGATTTTCCTGGCTCAGTAGTTCTTAACTGTCGACTACTTGGCTTGCCAATTCCCAACATACTCCCATAACCATCTTCAAGCAAAGTGTTTCTATTTCTTTGAACTTATTTAACCTGGGTGGTTAAACAGGAAGTGGTGCAACCCTATTTTAAGCTGACCTGACACATCATTTACTAGGCCAACCAAATTCTGTTTCCATTAATTAACTTTAATCAGTTATCAAGCATCACAATCAGGATTAGTTATGATTTTATTGAACTATTATTTTTCTTAGGAGGGGATGGTTGAAAGTAAGTTTTTTGTGTAAACTCACGTATCATTTAGTTTTTAGCTAGTAGTATATTTTTCGTTCTACAGTTTAGTTACATTAAATGTTATAAGTATCATGTCATGTTTCAAATATGAGGTAGACACTTCTCTAAAAAATTGCCTACATAAATATACTTACTTGAGCAAACTATGCCTGTATACACAAAACTGCATGTTTACATACAACCGCACTATGTATTTATCTATTCATACAGGTATTATGTATATAGATACGTGTTTGTGTATTATGTCATATGCACATGGATTCCCATCTTCAATGTACCCAAAAGCGTATACAAGAACGTTTCATTTCCTTGAGGGAGGAAGTTGGAACCTTTGGAAATTGTTTGCTTGGATCTTCAACTGTTATTACGGGGAAAAAAGCACAAACAAGAAAAGAGAAAAAGGGAGTTGCCTCTTTTAACATCTCCATCTTTACAACAACAACATACCCAGTGAAATCCCACTAAGTGGGGAACATCTCCATCTTTAAATAAAGAATTCCATATCACATAGATAGTTGCACTAATGAGACGGAGAACTTTGGCTGAGGCAGTTTGATATATTCTACATGTTTTGACAAGTTTGAGACATGTGCATGTCTATCATTGCCATGTAGTTAAATAACTAAAACAATCTGGTCACATCTAATCATGTGACCTGTGTGTGTCCTCTATGTGCTCAGCATGGATGCTTGGCCTTTTAGCAGTGTATGCACTTCATAAATTTCATTGCATTTGATTGTGAACTTCACATGACATTCATTATTCTGTTTGACAAGTAATTCCTCTTTCAGATATTGGCCTTAATCACTGGTGTGCTTCTCGAAAAACAAGTGGTTATTGTGTACCCCAATTTGGTAATTTGTGATTTATCTTGGAATCCATATGCATTTGGTATTTCTTGAGTTTCCTGAACATGCAAAATCTTTCCTACGTCAGGGCCTCATTCATTTTCTTATTTTGCAACAAGTACAGGGTGTTCTATCTGCTGTGGTGCTGTCTCTGATTCCCATTATTCGCCCATTTCAATGGCAGAGTTTATTCTTACCTGTACGTTCTGTATCATAGCTATTACTTCACAGTCTCGTATTTAATGTCGGTAATCTTCGTTGATATTTACTGTGATGTACCACCATTGAATCTTATTTTAAATGTTCAATATGTTAATGGGTGTTTGAATGAGTACCTGTACTTGTCATTTAATTTTCACTCTGTACAGGAATGTTGCTTGTTCACAACTATTTGTCTTCCCTTTGGTGATATTGAATGCTTGATTGCATGTTTTTCCTTACGTTATGGGATTCTAGTTGAATAAACTCTTTAGTTTATATGTATAAAAACCTGCCGGGACTTGTCGACAAGATTATGAGTTGCATTTCTTATTATGGGATTCTCCGAAGTATAAATGAATTAAGTAGTTGTGCAGGGAAATGCAAACTTTAGGATATGAAATATGGATTTTGATAGACTAGCTTTTAGAGAGGGAGCACTGTAGTCCTACTTGTGAAATGTTAAGCTAATCATTCATGAACTTATAGTAACCCATGCAATACAATGAGAAATTCATCGTCGTCGTACATCAATTTTAATTTCTTCTTAACATTATCTGAAATGGAATTAAGTTATGAATTCAAGGGGTAAGGTGAAGAACCTGAAAATGAATAGAGAACTTAGGTATGAATCTGAATTTTCTTTAATAGGAAAGTGAATTTTATTGATAAGGAATACAAAGATAAGAGGATATGTAATTGCCAAAATAAAAGTGGGAACTCCGTAATTAACAAAGCATTCCAACCGTGTTTCTTATTTGTTAATGAGATATGATGTCCTAAAATTCAACTGCACATTGAAGATAGGAAGACGACTATATTCCTTAACCTTCAATCATAGAGTTGCCAGTTCCTCTGGTTTCTTATTTGTTAGAGCCTTGTACGAAGCTAAAATTTACTCTTAAATGATTAATGATCACGTAAGGAAAAGAGTTGTCTACCACTGCTTAGTCATGAGGTTGGATATTTTCACATGCCTCTTTTTCTTTCATGGATGATGTCTTTTGTGTATGTTTGCTCCAGCTCTATACTTTCACGAAAAGATTTTACTGTCTTAAATATGAAGAGAAATATATTGTCATAAAAAAAAAATATGAAGAGAAATATATCAAATTCAAAATCTCTCTTGTATGAAACAAGGGACAAGTTTCCAAATTCTATTATGGTAGTAGGTTTCAGCCAGTCCATATACTTGATTGTACAGAGTAAATCTACTAAAATTTTGTTCAAATATTGGTATTCAAAGAAAACCTCGTAAAAGATGTCGTTATCAGGTATGATAATTACTAATATTGGAATTGTTAAGACTTTACTTCCATTTCTGATCATTGGAAAACATTGTATGTACATATCTGTGTGTGTCTTTACAAATCTGTACTCACATTCCATATGAAAGAAATGCATCTTGGACCTAACTCAACCCAAAAGCTAGCTCATGAGGGGAGGATTGTCCAAGACCATATAAGGAGACCAAATGTTCCTAAGCCCACCAATGTGGGACTCAACACATTACTTGGAAGTTGGAACTCAAATGTGCAATATTCATATTTGTAGATGTATTAGGATATTTTAAATCTACTAGATCAAGTACACAATATCGCCAACAGCTTATGGGTGAGGAGAATTTACCCCTTGAATTTCATACGTCCCTTCAATGATGTGAGCATAATAACTTTGATGCAAAACATGCATTGAACCGTAAACCATTTTTTTTTAAATTGGTAACGTTGTATTCCTCGGCATTAAGGATATGCTGGAGATTGAACCGTAAACCATTTGTGATATAGAAAGCTGCTCATGGTACATTGATACTGAATTACATGAGAACTTAACTATGCAGCAATTTATGTGTTTAGCTATCTTATTTCATGATTTTAATGGTCATAATACTGAATGTTGTACTCCCCATATTTCTTCTTCTCCTCAAGTTACAATCATCAATTGACTTTGTTTTTTATCAGATTTTGCCTGGGAAGATGCTGGATTTTCTTGATGCTCCCGTACCTTTCATTGTGAGTTTCTTACATGTTTTCTCACGCTTCTACTTTGTGAAGTTCTGCTACAGTTCTATTGCAATCTTAAGATTGTCTAACTATAACTTATGCTATATATTCGGTTTATTGTACTAGACGAGTCAATTAAGTGCCTGAATCAGTCAAATGAATATGCCTGCTCTTTCTCTTCTGATTTTAGTATCTGTTTGACGTCCGCATTAATGTTCTTTCACATTTACGTGTTCACAAAGCACTGGATGTTAATTGACAGTTCCAGTGGGTCTGCTTAAAGTGGGAAGTTTGAGAATGGTTTTGTGTTGCCTGCCTATTGTCCATGTAAGATAATGTAAAATCTTTTAAGTTTAGGTATACTAGCTGATATCTCCTTCCAAATCATATGTGGTTGAAAAAAGGAAAAAATATTCAGGCATCCCTCTATTATTTTTCAGTCGGATTAGGAACTATTCTTTCTTTAGAACTGAAGGGCTTGAAGACGGGAACATTGAAAATTTACTATGTTATGTCTTTGTTCCCTTTGCCAATAAGTGTAAAAAAGAATCTTTGATAGGACTATTTTTATAAGTAAGCTAAGCACTGGACTTGAGGTGGGGTGTTTAAAGAATGACAAAAAGTCCCACATTGGTAGTTAATGAGATGGGAGGAGCTAGATTTTGGGGTGTGAGTTAGGCCTAAGACCTAATTTCACATGGTATCAAAGCAGGGTCCATCTCACCCAATGTTGGGACCCCCAAAATTCAAAATTGCCCACGCACCAGATGCTAAGCACTGGGCGTGAGGTGGGGTGTTAAAGAATGACAAAACGTCCCACATTGGTAGTTAATGAGATGGGTGGACTCCTTATAAGGCTTGGGCAATCCTCCTCCCTTTGAGCTAGCTTTTGGGGTGTGAGTTAGGCCTAAGACTTAATTTAACAGTGTCAATAAATTCAGCCTTAGGATTTCTGTTTTGTACTCGGAGGAGAAACTGCAAATCATATTCTCAATTCCACTGTCTTCTTTGTGACCAATGATTGACAGGTTGGGCTGCAGCACAAACCAACTGATTTGAAGATGAGAAGTGCTAATCTTGTCCGTGTTAATGTAACCAAAGATCAGGTTAGTTCATAATAGTTATAGTTCATGGAAGTATTTAGTTTATCTGGTAAGTAGTGCAAATTTTCTCTCGAGAACTTTTCCCCCCCACAAAATGTTTCTTCTTTCTCCTTTTTATTAGTCTAGACCCTTACTATTATGGTTTCGTCTTTAGTTTAACAATTTCTAAATGATTATATTAAGTGAAGTTCATCAGTTGATCATTTCCATACTATTGGTGTCGGATACGAAGATACTTTGTATTTTTCTTACTTGTGCTTTCCAAGAGCATATAAGTTATTCTCTATATTTCTGATGCTTTTTAATGTAATTCTTCTCAATATTGCTAAAACTTGGTTGTCTTAGCTTTCAAATTTTTCATCTTGTTATTTTTTTTGTTGGGGCTGCAGATAAAATCTTGTTACTTGCCTCTACTTCCTCGACGTAAGCAGCTTCTATCAGAACTGCGGCCAATCCATGCCAGATTGTCACGTGAAGAATCTGTTGCTCAACGGCGCCCTATATACAGATGCAATGAAGTACAGGTATCTGTCATTCAACTTTTTTTAATGTAGTGCTTTGCCTGAGATTTGAATACCCTGGAATTTTTTTCCTGTTATGTCACTGTGAAGTCATTAACTTTTTTTCCGATGGTCCAAATTTGAGTATACATTATAGTGCATCACTTTTTCCCGTGATTTGTAATAGATTGTTTTTACCTCTGCTAACTCCTTTTTAAGAGATAAGAAATAGCACAAAGTTAGTGCTGGAATTTCTGTACAGTGAGCAAAATATGGCCCTCTTCTAATCCTAGAGAGCCTCTATAAGACCAGAATCTGGAACAGAGATTGAATGAAGAATTACTTTTTATTTAGCGGGAATGGCACCAGAGTTCTAGCAAAGACTCTGCCTCATTTACATACTCCTTATTACATTAAAAGTGAAATAACATAATACACTCTAACCTGTTCATTCCTTCAACTAGGTGTTAAGTTGCTAATAATCTACTGAAAGGATTCAAATGGCTTGGGAATGAGTTGTCTGTCTTCTGCCTGAATTATTAAAAAATGTAGTCAATGAAACACATGCTCTAAGTCTAGGACCAGTAGTAGATATTTACTTATGGTTCCCGGTAGTTCTTCAAGTTCAAAATATTTTGCAGAATGGCCGAGGACTTTTTGAAAAGCTAATGCAGTTGAAAAGATTTGAAAAGTTATCCATAAAACATTGTTTAAATCTGCTAAAAGAAATGTCACTTTTTCGAAATCTTATTTTGAATAAATGAAGCTTAACCAGCCAGTCACATATTTAGTTTTATCTTCCATCTTCACTTGCACCTTTACAAGCCTAAGTCTGAATTAAGATGTGGCAAGCAGTGGTAGAACCAACATTTTCACCAAGGGGGTTCAAAATATGAAGAATTAAACACACGAAGAAGCCAAAGGGGATTCAATAGCGCTACTATATATACATAAAAAATAATCTTTATCACATATTAACAGTGAAATTTTCTGGCCCTTCCTGGCTTCCGCCCCTGGTGACAATGATGAGGAATTTGAAACCATATGAAGAGTGCAGTCTATTTAAGCGAGGATAAGAAAGGGCAATGTAACTTTATTTTGGGAACATATCAATTTGAACTATATTGGGAGTGTTGCATGTTGTATCAATTTGAACTACAAAAAATGTGTTATGATCAGGTCAAAAAATGTAATGAGAAAATGTTTTTATGTACGGGCTAGTTGATTGTAAAAATGGTGCTTGTGTGACAGCTACCCTTTCTGAATTGTTTTAATTCTTCCTCTGTGCTTTTCTCCATTTATGTTTTTGTTGTTAAACTATGACTGATCTCCAGGCTGAAGCTGCAACACAATTCTTGACTGTTATGCGGCGCTATTTGGAGTCTCTTTGTTCAGATTTGAGGTCTCATACAATAACTAGTGTACAGTCAAACAGTGACCGGGTATGACGGGTTTCCATTTGACCCCCACAATCTTTTGGTATGTTGATCTGGAAAAGAGTAGTCTGAGTCCATTAAGCTTGTCTTATTATTTTGTAGGTTTCAATACTGCTAAAAGATAGCTTTATTGATTCTTTTCCTGGTAGAGATCAACCTTTTGTGAAGGTAAATAAATTTCTCTGTCATCTGTAAGTGGTAGTTATTTAATTGGCTTTTCAGTTACACTTGGCCTGCTTAATACCACATATCACTCCTTTTGAAGTCATTTTGATGTATTCTTAAGTGGCATCGAAAGCTTAATTCTGCTGAATAGGGCAGCCTAATTTATGTGGCAGTCAAAATAGATGCTCAGCACAACGTATTGTGGTGTTGGATTGGAACTTTGGTTCTGTTTCCACTGACTAATTATTTTGAACAACATACCCAGTAAAATCCCACAAGTGGGGTTTGGGAAGGGTACATGGAAGGGTACAGTGTACTCCGACCTTACCACTATCTCGTGAAGGTAGAGATGTTGTTTCTGAAAGATCCTTAGCTCAAATGATTTTGAACACGCAATCAAATTGGATTAACATGTCTCGTTCATAGTTAACATTTCATTTTCTCATGACTTGGGATGTCTCCTTTTTCATTTTTTTGGCATTACATATGAGTTTTCTTTAAATTACCAATTTCTGCCCCCTTTAGCTATTTTGCCTTCCGGATGAGCTTCTACTCCTTAATCTTGACCAGGACCCCGTCAAGAACCTTCATGTATGGTGTTCAAAAGCATGACAGCAGAGCACCCAATTTTTTATATGAAGTAAAGTGCGAGTATTAAGCTATTATATGGATGACTTTGGCTAGGCTAAATTTTTGCAAGAGACCAACATCACTTCAGTTGGGTGTATATTATAAGTTGATAAAAAATACTAGAAAATAACTTGGATAAGATGCCAGTTATCTCTGTGTAAAAACAAGAATATATTTTTCCCCCATACCTTGCATATCAAATTTCATACATGAGGAGTGACCTAATCTAGTTTCAGTTTGGTCCATATACATGATGCTTTTTATTCGTAATAGCTATGAATAGTCAATGACCTAGCAAGTCCTATTTGAGTCGAGATTATTAGTTCATCAATGCGATGTCGCTGATGGCTGAACTTATCTATCCCTTTCTGCTCATTGACTCCCAACATTTCTTTCCTTTGATTTATTCTCTTCCTTGTTATGCAGCATTTTGTGGATACACAACTTTTCACTGTTTTGTCAGATGCTCGTCTTTCAAGCTATGAGAACGAGTAGTACATTTTGAAGAAAAGACGTGCTTGAACTATTAATTATTTCAGACAAGAAGCGCAAGAGGACATGGGCACATTACTGGACTAACTTCTGCTGTTGCATGTTATAGTATACCAAATGTTGTAGCATAGGAAGGCGCTGTGCTCAGGCGGCAAGGAGCAACTTTATTCAGGCATGATTATGATTACATCGACAGTTCTTTCCTCCAAATGTTGAATGTACCAATAGATACTATCATAGGAAAAGAACTGGTGGTCTGAATAGATCGATGAAGTGAGTTTTTCAATAGCATGATCGGAGAAGTGAGAAAATAGCCTAAAAAAGATCCCCACCTTTTTTGTGGGATTGGCAGTTTTAAGGCTGGTAACTTATATGACTTGAATATGCAATTGTAATTAGTGTCATGATTTAGTATGAATCCTTTTTAATACTATTTGTTATTCAAACTCAGATTCTTCTAATAGTCTACTAGTGGTTTCACTTACTTTCCTGTGTGATATTCGAACTTTTGAAACTCAATCATTCTCACTCACCCTTTGCTTATCTAATCCCTCATTTTCTGGGAAAGATAGCATAATTTATCAGTGTATTTTAACATGTGATAGCAGATTACTGTATCTTTTTTTTTAGGTTAGTTAATTATACATGTCATGAACAGTTACATACAGTTATTTTTGTTTCAAAAGGAGCCTCAAATGATGTGCCAATATTTTACGTAGAAGCTGGGCGTGACTCAATTCAATGCTCAAATGCAGTAACAATTTATAAAAGGCAACGGCGAACTGGAGCGTGTGCCATGAAAAAAAAAATGTTAACAATTGAAAGTATTAAATGAACAAAATCTTCACGTTCTAAAAATTTCTTTCCAATATACTACAAATTTATTACCAACAAGGATGTAGTGGATCAGTAAGTATTCATTTATCTTTAATCAGTCTTATCAGATTCAAGATATGATTTCTAGTGCTTTATCTTCACCCTAAGCACTCTATATGAATTCGACAAATCTTTATCTTGTGCGAATTCAAATTTAGTCGAAATCCAGATAAAAAATAGAAGTTGGGAATGTTTCTGGACTTTTGAAATCTTGATCAGCACCTCGTGAAGAGGAGCTCTTAAATTTCACGAGTTTCTTCTTTTGTTTCACAAACATGTCTCAAAATTCTAATTTTGAATTCTCTTCAACCCCTTTAAATACCCCATCAAATTATTTCAACAAACATTCCATTATTCTACTTCAAATATAATTCAATGGAACTCAATTTCCAATTCTATTTTCTCTGTTTTCTACTCTGTTTTATTCCCCTGCTACAAGCTCAAAATTTGCAAACTTATATAGTACAATTACATCCACAACATGCATCAACAAGAACCCCTTTTAGTTCTAAACTTCAATGGCACCTTTCATTTCTTGAAAGTTTCATTTCCTCAGGTGAAAACTCGAGTTCTCGCCTTTTGTACTCTTACCATTCTGCATTTGAAGGTTTTGCAGCTCTTCTATCTGAAAATGAGCTAAAGGCACTGAAGAAATCGAATAATGTATTATCGATATATCCAGAGAGGAAGCTTGAGGTTCAGACAACTTATTCTTATAAGTTCTTAGGACTTAGTCCTACGAAGGAAGGTATGTTACATAGTTTGTAATATATATAAAGTTGAGGAAACAATGAGTCATAAGGCTTTATTTATTAAAAGACAAGTGTGGCGGAGCCAGAAATTTATATAACGGGATTTGGAAAAAAAATACTCGAGTGTCACACGTAGGATTTAAACTTGTGAATTAAAGCAAATTCTTAAACCCCCTTTACAACTGCACTGGAGTCATTTCTTTTGTCAATGTGATTCAACAGTTCATATATAACAAAAAGGATTTGTCTTTACTTTGTTTTCGAAGTAAAAATATTTCAACGAAGGGGATTGAACCGAACCCCATTTGTTCCCTTCAACTCTGCTAATTAGATATTTTCTACGTATTTCATTTAAGACTTGAATTTTTAAGCTTTAAATTTAAGGGACATGTTTTTCAATAGCCTTCTTTCATCTCATAACTACTTGGTTAAGTCAATTTGCAATATATAGTGGACTTCTTGTTGTATCTTAGGGGAAGTTGATTCCGTGCCTCGGAGCCTTTCTTCTTACTTACTTTTATACTGTCTTTGTATCTTTCTTTTTTCTAAGGTACTTGGTTAAAGTCTGGATTTGGTCAAGGCGCGATCATTGGAGTTCTTGATACTGGAATTTGGCCAGAAAGTCCAAGTTTTGTTGATCATGGAATGTCTCCTATTCCAAAGAAATGGAAAGGTATCTGCCAAGAAGGAAAAAACTTCAATTCTTCAAGTTGCAATCGCAAGCTTATTGGTGCAAGGTTTTTCCAGATAGGACACATGATGGCATCAAAGCCATCAAAATCAATAGATTTTATGGAGGATTATGTATCGCCTCGAGATTCTCAAGGCCATGGTACACATACAGCATCTACTGCAGGGGGAGCTCCCGTTCCAATGGCGAGTGTGCTTGGAAATGGAGCAGGGGAGGCTCGAGGGATGGCCCCTGGTGCTCATATCGCGATATACAAAGTTTGTTGGTCCAGTGGTTGTTATAGTTCTGATATACTTGCAGCAATGGATGTAGCTATTAGAGATGGAGTAGACATAATGTCTCTTTCAATTGGTGGTTTCCCTGTTCCACTTTATGAAGATACTATTGCTATTGGCAGTTTTCGAGCTATGGAGCGTGGAATTTCAGTTATATGTGCTGCAGGAAATAATGGTCCAATTCTAAGTTCAGTAGCAAATGAGGCTCCTTGGATTGCCACTATTGGTGCTAGCACACTTGACAGGAAATTTCCAGCAATAATTCAGCTAGGTATGTCACATTTTGTTTCTTAAAATGATATTTTGCGTGTTTCCAGCCTAAATTATATGCGTCCCTCATTCATATTTTCCAACAGGTAATGGCAAGTATGTGTATGGAGAATCCTTGTACCCAGGGAAACAAGTTCATAATTCTCAGAAAGTTCTTGAGATTGTTTATCTCAGCGATGGAGATAATGGAAGTGAATTTTGCTTAAGAGGATCTCTTCCAAGAGCAAAAGTCCATGGAAAAATCGTTGTATGTGATCGTGGAGTTAATGGAAGAGCAGAGAAAGGTCAAGTTGTTAAAGAATCAGGTGGTGTTGCCATGATCCTAGCAAATACAGCAGTAAATATGGAGGAAGATTCTGTCGACGTACATGTTCTACCTGCAACATTGATTGGTTTCGACGAATCAATTCAGTTGCAAAGCTATATGAACTCAACGCGAAAACCAACAGCTCGAATCATATTTGGAGGAACAGTTATAGGAAAATCTAGTGCACCTGCTGTAGCACAATTTTCTTCAAGGGGTCCAAGTTTTACTGATCCTTCAATTCTCAAACCTGATGTGATTGCTCCAGGTCAGTTTTTATTGTACCCACAATTATTTATTTAGATCATGGATAACAATGTGACCAACAGGTTAGGGATTCGAGCCGTGGAATCTGTCACTGATGCTTGAATCAGGGTAGATTGCTTACATCACACTCTTTAAGGGCGAAGCCCTTCACCAGACCATGTGTGAAAAGGGGATGCTCTTTTTATATGCATATGAAAAAAACTTTAATAAATAATGTAATGTTATGTTTTGAACCTATATCTTCGTATAACTCAGAATCTTGAATCCACCTCTGCTCCAGGTGTCAACATAATCGCTGCTTGGCCGCAAAATCTAGGCCCTAGTGGCCTGGCTGAGGATTCAAGAAGAGTAAACTTCACTGTCTTATCAGGAACTTCAATGGCTTGTCCTCATGTTAGTGGCATTGCTGCACTACTCCATTCAATTCATCCTAAATGGTCACCAGCTGCAATCAAATCCGCGCTAATGACAACTGCAGACACAACAAACCACCAAGGAAAACCAATCATGGATGGTGACACACCAGCTAGACTTTTCGCTATAGGAGCTGGACATGTAAATCCTGAAAGATCCGATGATCCCGGATTGATATATGACATTAATGCATATGACTATATCACTCACCTTTGCACTATTGGTTACAAAAACTCAGAAATCTTCAGCATTACTCACAAGAATGTTAGCTGCCACAACGTTTTACAGAAAAACAGGGGTTTTAGCCTCAATTACCCCTCTATTTCCGTAAACTTTAAGGCAGGAAAAACAAGAAAAATGATCACAAGGAGAGTGACAAATGTGGGGAGTCCTAATTCAATCTACTCAGTTGAAATTGTGGCACCAGAAGGAGTTAAAGTGAGAGTTAAACCGCGACGTCTGGTATTTAAACGTGTTAATCAAAGTTTAAGTTACAGAGTTTGGTTTATATCAAGGAAGAGAATTGGGACTCAAAGGAGAAGCTTTGCAGAAGGACAATTGATGTGGATCAACTCCAGAGATAAATACCAGAAAGTTAGAAGTCCTATTTCAGTTGCATGGGCATCAAAGAAGTGAAGGCTGTGCCTATTTTCACGTACACGGAAAATAGGCAGGTAACGCGCTATAACATGTTAACATATACTTACTACTGATAGTGTAAAAATTCTTTATACTATCAGCGTAGAGAGTACCTAAGTTGAATCTATTGTAGTAGCACCAAAGTTTCATTGTTCCGAACATTTAATTAGGATTCTATTACTATATTGTATCAGCACCAAAGTTTCATCGTCTTAGTTCCAAAAATTTGATTAAGCTTTTAAGTTGCATTGTCTTAGTTCCAAACATGTTACTATAACTTACTGGTAAAAACGTAAATAATTATCAAATAGAGTATTGAACATTGAAAGAATTTAGGATAACCAAATAAATTAACAATAAAAAAATGAAAACACAAAATTGTTCCTATTTAGTAATTTGACAAATGTCAATTGTTTTGAGAACTCATCGATTTTGCAATAAATTTATAGAAGAACTTGTCTATTTTAATAAAATATAGATCAGAATTTCCTTGCTTGTTCAATTTTCATTCTTTCATTTTATTTTATTTTAAAAAAAGACCCAAAGTTTTGCCTCATAAAAGAATTTTCTCTTATCATATAAGAGGGAGTTCGTGCTGAATTTCCTCTTTATCATATCGACAACGTATCTGCTTCAGCGTGTTTCGAAAAAAAAATTAAAAATTTATTTATTTTGTTCTACTTTAATTTAATTAGTGTATAACTTTTTCGAAATTATGAAATCCTTTTTAGCTATTGACTTCTAAAATTGACATGCCTGCTTTAGCGTGTTTCGGAAAAAAAAAATTAAAAATATTTCTTTTGTTCTACTTTAATTTAATCAGTATATAATATTTTTGAAATTATGTAATCATTTTTAGCTATGACTTTTAGTCTTAAATTCAAGATTTCACGCTCAAGGAAGCATGTCTTCGTCGATGTGTCTGCTTCAACGTGTCTCAAATTTTATTTTATTTTTAAAAATTACTTCTTTTGTTCTACTGTAATTTTTTTGAAATTATGGAATCTGTTTTAGCTATGACTTTTAGTTTTAAATTCATATTCTTTAATTATTGTTTTATTATTTTGAATGTCGGTAATATTTGTTCATATTTTGTAACTACTTTGAGTAAAAAATCAACGGTTGATGAAGAAAAATACTTTAATTGTAGACATCTTAATGGACCTCTTCATAATAAATTTGCGCAAACAAAAAGTAATTAACCACTTAAATATCTAAAAATCATATTGAATTTAATCAACTTTCTAAATTCTACCTATATCATATAAATTAAAATAAAAAATACTAAAATATTGAACATGTGCTAGCACGAGCATCGATATCTAGTATACGAGACAGCTCATACAACCATTTTCTCTACGTAGAAGCTAGTAATACCTTTGTGGTAGGCCCTCAAATTTTTAAGTGCCCAAAAGAATTAATATTATTTTTTATGAATTTATTTTTTCTTAAGATAATACCGAGAGTTTGTCAAAAATAAATAAATTACTAACAAATAAAAAAGAGAAAGGAAGGAAAAATGTCCACATACTTTTCAATAGCAGAAGGCCATAAATTGTTTTAGAACTTTGAGTTAAATTATTTAGAACTTTTTATTAGTAAATAAATTATTTACAACTTTTTATTAGTAAATAAAGTCTTTTACAATATAATTCAAGGTAATATATTATAAACACTTATTTATGTATATTATTAAGTTGAACTAATTCTTGTTAATATAAATATTATATTACTATATTATATGCTTTGTCTCTCTTAAAAAAAATTAGTACTATAAATCGCAAATATGAAATAGGCAACAAACTTTTTATTAACGCTTTGAGCTACTAATTTTAATGAGTCAAGTTAGTTGTCAACGTTAAAGATTTAGATAAACATAATAAATTAATATGATGTTAAAATCTTGATCCCTAAAGTTGAAAAAAAATGTTATGTTGATATAATATTGAAATTTTAATAACAAGTTTTGATTTTTAAAGAAAAACAAGATTGGAAAGAAAATAAATTTATGATAGAGTTATTTATGGGCCGAATCACTACAAAATGAGAAGTGGGTTGGGTAAGAGTATCAAATCCATTTCGGTAAGTATTGTTCATAATTAAAGTATTATTGTGCTCATATTTTCTAGTATATCATACAGACTACTTACTCATCATGTGACCCAAATAAGAGGTTAGGTCAGAACTTCTTCTTGACCTTAAAAAAAATCAAATAGAAGCGTAATAAAATTTCATCCATAACTCTAAAAAATTGCAAATTTACATGCAATCACTATAGTGAAATTGTAAGAGCAAATAGTCAGCAATTTTCAACATGTTTTTCAACCAGATTTAGATTTATGGTATCTAAAAAAAAAAGTTAGATTATTATATAGGTGTATACAAATCTTTATAATATTGTTTACTATTGTATATCAAGTTTTCTAAACAATTTTGTAAAAAATAATAATATATATGAAGATTTGTATATTATTGTATTTCGAACCCATTTAATTATTTTTTGGATTGTGTTTTGCACTAAACATTTGCAATATAAATTTTGAGCTATACTGTTACAAACGTAAATTGGGAAATTCTACTCTTATAAATTTTTCCCAAAAGAAAAATAATATATGTACTTATATAGTTATATACACTATAAAAAGAGAAGTGTTGAAAATACCTAAACTTAATGCAAATTGTTAGTTCCATCTTCGAACTTGACTAATTAAACTTATATACACCTCCGATCTACCACACATGGGCGGAGGCAGCATATACTGAGATGAACCCCCTCGGCGGAAAATATTATTATTTATACATCGTTAAAATTATTTTTTAGGTATGTATAATAGATGTCGAACCCCTTTCCACTAGTTCGTGTGTTTACTTCTCATATTTTGAGCCCTCTTATTAAAAATCCAGACTCGCCACCACTACCACATGACATAACAAGTGACCTCAAACTCTTTTAGGAGCATGAAACTCTTAATAAAAAGTCGAGACAAGTGTTGAAAACATCTCTAAACTTGACGAGAATTTAGGAGTGTATTTCACTCATATTGCAAGAGCAAGAGTGTATTTAAGTTCAGTTACTCAAGATAAAGAGATATTTTTAAGACTGTCAAAATTTTGAGATGAAACTAATAATTTACCGTCAATTTAAAGACGTTCTCAATACTTCTCAGTTCTCTCTATTTACTCTAAATGATAATATAAAAATGCCACTGATTCATCTTCAAACGCCCACTCCGACAAAATTGCTAACTCTCCCGTAGATCTATCATACGCTCCTCCATTATTCACTCTCTGTCTCTTCGATTCTTAGAATCTCTTCAACCTCCCAAATCCCTCTTTCCTTTTTTTTCCCCCCCAATTCAATACTCTGTAATAATTCTCCTATTTAATAAAGGAGATTCGGTACTCCTAATCTATTGTATAATATTTATAATATAAGTTACCTTTTCCTAAGAATTGGAACAGTAATTTGCCCTTTTTTGTGAACCCTAAAGTTCCTGATCTAGGGTTTTTGAGTGTGTACAATAATGGCGAGCTCATACTCTGCTCCAATCGGTGCCACTCAGGTTTTTAATTTATCGTTTTTTTTTCTGATTATATGCAGTTTAATTTGTGAGTTCCTTTTTTATTGATGTTAAATGGGTATTTTTTTTTTGTGTGTTTTTGCAGGTTGGTTCCTACTTTGTTCAACAATACTATCAGGTTCTTCAGCAGCAACCGGACTATGTTCATCAGTTTTATACTGATGCCAGCACTATTGTTCGAGTTGATGGTGGTTCCAACGAATCGGCTTCTGCCCTTGTGGTCAGACTCCCCTCTTTTGTTTTTGGTTGCTAAAAAGTTTGGATTTTGGATTATGTTTCCAGATATGATCTAATGTAGTTATCTATGACAAATTTAAAACATACCAACAGTGTTGGTTGAATAATTGGATTAGGAAGATACTAATCTTTTAGGAAAACACTTGGTGTTTTGCTTTGTCCATTTGTCAAAATCAGAGACGATCTATCAATAAATGTCCATCACTAAAAAAATCAATTAACTATGCATCAATTCCAAACTAGTTAGGGTTGGTTATATGGATTCTCTATATCGCCAATCCTTAAAAGGGAAGGCTGATGTAGGAAGGGAAGTGCTGGTGAGAAGGAGAGCACTTTCATAGATTGATAATTCTTTACATCGAAAGCCAGGGGAAGGGGGAAGAATGGAAAGTCCTCACTTTATTGATTGGGAATTTTTTATCTCTTTTACTCTCATCCTCCATAAGTTTTGGTTCGGGAAATCGTAGATCTTATTTTGAATCATTGTTTGAGGTCATATCATTCCATGGGCACGACCAGTAAATTTTTTGTCTGCTTAAGGCAAATTAGGAGCTTTTGGAAACTAGTGGATCTCTAAAGCTCACAGCAAATAATGGCTAATATACTTAATCCGGTTTCCAGTTATCTCTGCATTTGCTTGATTTCTCGTTTGTCATTCAATAGATTCTATACTGTATATAATTCTGTTGATAACTCTTAACTGCACACAAGGCGTAGTGAAGAACGAAATGCATTTTGTAGATTGCCAATGATGAAATGATGCACTTCATATGTAATCCCACCTTGATGTCTAGATCTTGCTTGCTTGAAGGCTTTTGTGTTTATGTTGATGCCTTTTTCAATGGTTGGCTGCCAATGATAACC
Source organism: Solanum piurae (assembly GCA_029582685.1). Classification (NCBI taxonomy): domain Eukaryota; kingdom Viridiplantae; phylum Streptophyta; class Magnoliopsida; order Solanales; family Solanaceae; genus Solanum; species Solanum piurae. The sequence continues at coordinate 51,768 of JAJOOO010002738.1, forward strand.
CCGTAGAATGTAGGTCCCTCATCTTCCCTGAGAGAAACAAGAAGAAAGCGAATGAGAGATCCTAAGTTTCAGCATCAATTAAATGAAGTGTTTAAACATTTAGATCTTATCTGATAGCTACCTTTTATCATAGGTAGCTGCAAATGTGTGAACCATTTTCATTGAATACCTCTAGAGAGTGCCACCATCTTATATATTATTCATTACTGACATTGTGATGTTGTTTAATTTGATCAATCAACTACGCCTGATCCTGCACTAGTTGGCATCATCTATCTGAAGCCTCTCTCCATGACTCTATTGGAGTTCTCTCTCTCCAATACAAAATAATTTGTCTTTTAGGGCAAATTAGGGGTTCTCTAGATCCGTTCACTGACACACTCTAACCGGCATAAATGTGATTGAATAATAACTTAATAACGTACAGTTCTCCTAATCAATATAGGACTGTCTACAAGCTTTTTTACACCATTCCTCGGCCTTAGAAGTTGGAATGTAACTGACAGGTGGATCTCCTGTTTATTTTCCTAAGAATGCTTGTAGATGTTTTTACAGAGTTGTACTGTGCTTCATCTGTTTTGGTTGAATGCCTTCAAGGATCTGACACAACAAGCCTAATGGGCTGCAGTAGAATTATTCATATTTCCTATCAGATTTTTGCTTACTAGAATTGTGAAGAAAGCCATGAGGATTCTGATTCTCTGATATGACAGAGAGCTGCTGCCCTATTTAATTTTATTGTTGAAAGTACCTAATTGTTGCTTATGAGTATTACTCTGTTCAGTTTCTAGTTAACCTTATTTCCTTGTTTGGAAAAGTGCAGCTTGTGTTTTTGTTGTTGCGTCTGATCATGTGTATGTATTCACTGCAGCAAATCCATACTCTAATCATGTCAATGAGTTTCTCTGGAATTAAGATCAAGACGATAAATTCTCTTGAATCTTGGAATGGTGGTGTTCTTGTTGTGGCCTCTGGCTCTGTCAAGCTGAGGGATATCAATGGGTGGAGGAACTTTGTGCAAACATTTTTACTTGCACCTCAGGAGAAGGGTTACTTTGTTCTGAATGATGTCTTTCATTTTGTTAATGAGGAGCAGAGTGAAGTAGTTCAAGCACCAGTAGGTTCACAGAACAATCTTGATGCTCAGCCAACTTCCTCTAATCCTCTTGCAGAGCCACCAGGTATTGTTACATCCATCTGGAACATGCAAGACTTTTCAGTGACCTTAGTTTCCTATCTGGTGTATTGATAATTGAAGTCGAGGATGGAAAGAGCTTCTTGCTCTCAGTAATGCCCCATTATGGTTCCCTTACACTTTACCAAGAGATATTTGGAACCAGCATTACATTTTTTTTCATTGGAAAATGTGGTGCTCCCTTTTCTTTCCCTTTTCTGTACGAAGGGTGTGGTAGGGGAGAACTGCATGTCCTCTATACTGGTTTAGTTGCATGTCCTTTGTGCATAACTTTCTCTCTCAGATATTTTGCAGACTTTCTCAAAAGCATATTTGATACATGATGATTTAAGTGTATGGCTCATCTCATTATAACTATTTTAGCAGCCCATGACTATGCCTTAGAGGTGGAGGCAACTGAATATGTAAATTCAGTTAATATACAAGGAAATGATGCGGTTGAAGAGTACAGTTATCCAGAGCATGATCACGAGAACCTATATGAGGCTGAGGGCGAGTATGAGTCTGAGTATGAGCATGATGAGGCAGAGCCTGAGGCTGATGTTCCAGAGGAGACTCATTTGGGGGAAGAAACTGCTCAAGTAAGGTCATTCGAAGAAGAGACTTCTTTCCCAAATAATGTGGTTGAGGTCGTGCCAGAGCCTGAGCCTGCTGTAGAAGAACCTCTTGGAGAGCCTTCAAAGCTTAGTTATGCTTCTATTGTAAGTACATCCATATTCTGTGCACCTTACGACTTGATCCATTTTCGTCCCGTTATGCATGAGTAATAGATCCTGTTATGGTCATTTAACCCTACTAGATAAGTGTATCAATATTAGATCTTAGGAGCTTTTAATAGGGAAAAGGGTCAAAAATACCCCTCAACTTTGTTTTATTAGTTGACTATACCCTTACCGTTAAATCGAAGTTATTTTTACCCCTGCCGTTACTAATTTCATCATTTATACCCTTCAATTGGATGGAAAGCCCCAAATTAACTTAAATTAACCCGATTTCAATTAAATACTCGATTTTCTTATAATCCGAACCCGACCTACTTCAAGTAAATCCATATCTCTATTCTTCGTCTCTTTACAACGTTGTTCATCCATTTATCCTCATCATCTTCTCTCTTCTAAAATTACTAATAAAATCCATAACTTGATAGGCTACTGACACGATCCCATAATTCAAATTCATTACATCTTGTCACAAACAAGACCCATTAGCAGTGTATAGGATGAATTTAGGGAAAAAATTAGTTTGTTAGCGAAAAAGAAACAACGACGAAGTAATAGACAAATCTAATCACCACCACTCCTCCTGGATGTCGTAGTCAACTAGCTTTCGTCCATTCTCAAGCTGCTTACATGCAAAAATAAATCTTTGTTTTAACATTGTCAATGGTGTCCGATAACTCTATCTCTAAGGTAATAGTCTTGCCCGTCAGGGTCTTCACAAAGATCTGCATTTTTCACCACTTGGTGCGCCCAGATTTGAAGGTGAAGGGTTCCGGTGCAAAGAGAGTTGAAGGAAGAAAAAGATTATAGCATGAATCCACTAAACAATTAAATTGGAAGGAGAGTGCGTTGTGTGGAGGAGAATTGTTTAGGTACAAAAATCATTTTTCAGATTAATGTTGGGTTTCAACAAAGGAAGGAGATGAAGAAGATTTGAGAGAAGGGATTGGAGATTTAATTTGATAATGAATTTATTTGGTTTAATGGGTCGGGTTCGGATTAAAAAGAAGAAATCGGATAATTTTAATTGAAATCGGGTTAATTTAAGTCAATTTGGGGCTTTCCATCCACTTGAAGGGTATAAATGGTGAAATTAGTAACGTCAGGGGTAAAAATAACTTCTATTTAACGGTTAGGGTATAGTCAACTAATAAAACAAAGTTGAGGGATATTTTTGACCCTTTTCCCCTTTTAATACATTAGTTTGAACAACAACATGAGGTCTCAGGTTCAAATCCCAATAGAGACGAAACACTAGGTGATTTCTTCCCATTTGTTATAGCCTAGTTACCTGGTACAAGTTGTTGGTGGGAGGTGACATGTATCCCGTGGAATTAGTCGAGGTGTGCACAAGCTGGCCCGGACACAACGGCTATAAAAAAAATACATTGGTTTGAACAGCAACTTGTCTATCATATGCCTCTGTATCAGTTTGAAGTATTGGTGCGTCATGCGTACATTGGGCACACATCTTTAGATGAGAACTTCTTGCATGGACAGCAAATGAAGAAAAGTAGATTCATCCACGTGTAGATTATGCTTGGTGAAAGAAATATGTAGTAAAGACTAAAGAGTAATATTAGTAGAAGTATTTTGTTTGAACTTTTTCAATTTTGTTTTGATTTTTTGCCCTTGTCAGTTGCTAAAATTTAACTGTAGGCCTCGTATATGTAAGGGGCTTCCAATGGTCTTCTGTTCTTGATTTTTGTTCATTAAGTGCCTGATTGGACATGGCTTTACTCTATCTTTCTTCCTGAACATGGTACTTAATTGATAAGCAACCACCCCTCTCCCCTTCCACAAAACAACAACATACCCAGTGAAAATAATAAACTGACACTGAAAAAAAAAGGAAACAGTTTCATAAACAAAACAAGTGAGATCATATGTCTTGTCACATCGTCTTTTGTTTACTTGGGAAATCTGCAACATTGTCCGAGTTTGGATTATGATTTGAAAAATAACTCGTTGCAATTGATAGTTAAGAGCTCCAAAAGGACCTGCACCATCAGTCCGTATCCAGCCATCTTATACCAAGAGTGCACCACCCGTCTCGGAGTGGCAACCTCCTGTTGAGCAGTCAATCTCCATGCCCCCAGCTGTGCCAGAAGCCAGCCTTGACCTGGCAGATGAAGGATTTTCTCAAGAAGGTAATACAAGTACACTGCATATTAGGGCATCATTAATCTTAATAATTGCTACATCTGAGTCCAGCAGTGATAGAATGTGCTTTAGCATTTAGCTTGATTTTGACTTTCCCAGGGGAATCAAAGTCTGTCTATGTGAGGAATTTGCCATCTACTGTATCTTCTCTCGATATTTTGCAAGAGTTTAAGAACTTCGGGAAGATCAAGCAAGATGGAGTGTTCTTAAGAAACCGCAAGGTCAGTATACTTTATGATCTCCTTATCTTGTTCCTTATTGTGTATGCATGCTAATGTTTGGATTTCAATGGATTAACAGGATGTTGGCATTTGCTATGCCTTTGTTGAATTTGAAGAAGTCCAAGGTGTCCAAAATGCAATCAAGGTTTGAACTTCACTAAGTTTGAAACAATGATTTGGTCAATTTGTTTTTTAATAAGTAATTAGGTCAACTTTTTAAATTGCTCGATATGACTTATTTAGTTTTACCTTATCCCTTGAGCGACTCTTCATAATTGTTTCTCTTTATCTTTTATGTTGGCTTTTATTTAAGCATAAAATTACAGCATGTATACAATTCATATTTGAAATGTTTTAGGTCATCATGTCAGTTTATATAATGTTCTTGTTTTTCATGGATATGGATCTTGCTGTGAGCCATTAGTAGATGTGGCAAATCATGTGGGAGATGTTCACTTGAGACATATTGAAGCTGTAGTTTGTTGTCCCAAGTTATTGCATCTTCATCTCATTGCATTTGACATGCTTACAATCTGAAGAATCAAAGACACTCTTCTTTGCCTCGAACTGCCTTTTGTTATATGTGAATCAATATATTTGTTCCAGATTGTTGCCATAAGTTCACATTCAGGGATTGTTTTACATGTCATGTGAACCCTCTTTATGTCTGGTAGATCATATAATTTTTTGTTTTCTACTTGCGTAGGCATCACCAATACAGTTGGCTGAAAGGCAAGTCTACATTGAGGAAAGGAGACCAACCAGCAGTAGCATTTCTCGTGGAGGAAGTATGTGCCTAAAAACTGATTTCAATTTTAAACGTCTTGATCTTATTCTTATGTTGGTTATCTTGTGTGCTTTTCTGGTCCTTTTGATCAAATCAATGACTATTGTTCTTGAATAATTTGACATATTTCCTTGCCTTGACATTTAACCTTCATTTGTTAGTCCATTTTTTCTGAAGTGAGCATGGATAGGAAATATTCCTTGCTTAATTTTACTTTTGGATTGGGAGGCCAATTTTTGAACTCTAAAAAATGATTGTTCAGTTCTCATTGAGTGGGAATCATGTGAAGCATAGAATTTCTCATTTGCTTGACATAAGTGTATTTATGTCAAGAGGCACCACACGTGTGGCTTAGTAGTAGTCCATGAAGTGGGTGCGAACCTTGGAGAGCAGGGTTCGAATTCCAGCACAGACAGAATAGACTAGGTGATTAATTCTCATCTGCCTAACTTCTTCGGACACTATTATTAAAAATAGTATATGCGCTACGAAGGAAAACAAGGGTATTATGAGGTGAATGTTTGAAAATTGTGGTAGACTCAGAAATTTAGCACTGAAGGATGGACATAATGGTGTAGGATTGGTGACGGAATATTGTGGATAATATGTTTCAAGAAAGAAGCTCGCTCGGTGAAGAGTCAAATAGTATATACAGAGGTGGCCCCATTTGAATATTTTGTTTAAGCCTCCAAAAATAACACAATTCTCTAAGCTTCTTCAAGGTGAAAAGCACTCACTCTCTTTCGGTGGTGGGAGGAAAACAACACACTTGTTGTTCCGCTCGGTGTTACAGATAGTGGTTAAAATGTTAAGGTGTTAAACAAGAGGTGAGCCCAGTGAAGGGACGGATTAGGATAGAATTAAACAGAAAGGAACACAACATTGGCATGCACTATTACTTTGGATTCACTAGTGGTAGTGTCCTTGGCGAAATTCCAATATGAGATATGGTGTATTTGGCTTGCACCACCAACCTCAGTTATCACATGGCTTGGTTCTTTTTGTATCCATACCCCTGTGCTTGGCTGAGTAGCGCGGACTCTTCATTTTTGTTGTTGCACCTGTGTTGACATGACACGAGTGTGAGTGCAAGAAACGTGCGTGGGATTTGGTCAACCCACATCGAATACTTTGACCAGAGTCCATGGACAAATTTGGGCGGAATTGAGATTTGCATTTCTCAAAATAAAAGATAAAATAAATTTAAGACATGGAAAATGTCATACCTTCAATATTATAGTCCTTTTGTCTCCTTTTAGTTTTTCCTCTTGGTCAATATTCGTTGCTTCATGTTTCAGGCCAAAGTCCGAACCGATAGAAACTAAGAATTGAAGACTTTCCTTTTCTTTTTGCGGGGAGAACGAGAGAGCTTGAAAGAAGAAGTTGGGGTCTGAGGAAAGACGATCCAGGAGATCTTTCAAAATTTAGAAATATCTTTATAGCTCCATTTTATAATTTTGAATTATTTTAGCCGAATCCCAGCACCTCGTAATACCCGGATCCGTACCCACAAATCTTAAAATTTAGATTTTGTGCACCCGTGTCCCATCAACTTATGTGCTTGGTATGGATTTTTCTGTATGGTATATTATAGGGTGCACATCTTTTTCTTTTTCATGATTGGTCAATTTGTTTAACTGGAAATCACCCTTCTGCATCTGTCTTGGTTGCTTCATGCGAAATTCTATTGTATGAGTGCAGATAGCTGATAAAGGAGGTACTAACATAATTCTATCATTTGGTTGGAAAACTATGTAGTGTCTGTTGCCGTTTCTTTTTGCTTAATTGACCTACTTTTCGCTAACAGTCTTCTCTGAATGCCTTGATCAGGATCGGGAAGGGGAAGAGGCAGAGGAGGTCGTTCTGCTGGGCGAACTTTTGGCAGGGGAAGCAATCCTGATGATAGAGTGAAGAGCAATGGCTACCGTGGTATATGATGATACTAGAGTATCAAAGGCAAAACCTGCAAACTAAGTTGTGATTCTGCGGATGAGGATCAATAAGAAGCGTGGTTACTAGATAGCTTTTATGTTTTTGATGGTATCGTCTTCTTATGGAAGGGGTTATATTGTTGCTGGTTCTCTTCCCCCCACCCCTCAAGTGTTTTGAGAGAGATTTGCCCCATCTTTCTCCTGTAGTTAAAAGGTGTGTTAGTATTCTGCTTTTACTTCCTTTTTGTCCTGCAATTCTAGAGGCAGTACTTGTAACTTTGGAGAGTGATGCCAAGGGTGAGAATATAGTGATATTTTGCACTTACCTTTAATTCTTAGATCTGTCTGATCTCTATGCAGTGCGATCAACAGCACCAACCTCAGCAACCCCAAGGCCTCGGGTGAGATACATCTCTCCTCTATCCTCTGCCACTTTTAACATTAGCTCACCTGCTATATCACTGTGTTATTGTGCATAAAAGCACAGGCTGCTTTATCATCCATGTTATCCTCGTCTTCTTCTTCCTCATCGTTGTCTTCACTTCGTAGGGCATTGAGCTATCAAATGCCATTTGTCTAGTCAAGCGCCTGGACAATTATAGAGCTTACAGACTGAGGGAGATAAGAGAGGATTAGAACTAAGTGAAATGCTGAGAGAAGAAATAACGATAGCATAAACTGATTAAGTAAGAATAAGACACTTTAATGGCACGTTGAGGGAAGTGGCGTAGATTGGTGTTAACATGAATTTATTGAAAAGATGAATTCTCGAAGACACCCGAATGTATTGGTTAACACTTACAGTCAATAAAGAGAGTGAAAATCATGAGAGATCAGGGTTTACTGTTAAGCAAGGTTTTGTAGAACAGGAAAATTTGAATAACAAAGTAGGAAATGAAAGATGCGCTTGTGTGGGAAGAATCAAGTTTGATGTAGATGGGAACTGGGAACACATATTATAGATTATTGGAGGTAATTAATTCGGAAGCCAAAATTGCAACAACTTGTTCTTTGTATCTCATTATTATAAATTTTGATGGATATACGAATTTCCATTTGACAGTTTTGGACTTTTGGTTGTATCTCTTTAGTTCTTGCTGGTCCTGCTTTCTTACCATGGGGTACCTTTTTTTCTTTTGGTCCTCCATCAGCTGTTTGGTATCTGTTTTGGGGTTTGACTAATCTAAATTTGTGTCAAAAAGTCCCACTTTGGGGATTAAAGGGCTTTCCATGCTTGGAGTTCGAACTTGAGACTTCTGAAGGAGAAAATCCTATCAATTCCTTTTGAATAAGGCTACGCTCCTTCAAGCCTTTGAAAATAGAATCGTGCCACCACAATTTTTGGTGATAAGGTGCACTTAATTATTAACGCTCTCCCTCTCTTTATTTTATCCTACGGCCAGTATGAACTAAACTTTTCAGCTTTTATGGCCTTTGGAGTTTTCTTCGAAAGCAAGGGAAATTGATCATTTGCCATTTCAAGGAATAAAAACATTTTAAATATTTTTTCAACGCTTGATCATAAATAACATTTAATTAATATTAACAAATGATGAACTTTTATCATCTTCAAATGTTCTTTTCCTAACTTCATTAAGATATTGTCCAAACGCGTCTAAATTTCTTCAACTACATTTGTTATTTGTACAATACATAAATTCATCTGGTCATCCTCTCTTTACTTAGTTGTGAAGGCAAATAGGTATAAGAAAAATTCTTGAACGAGTTTCTTTTGTGGGAAAAGAAGAAAAAGGTTAAAACAAAGAGTCACCAATTTAAAGGGGGGGAAATAATGAAAACAGGGACCCCCCCCCCCCCCCAGACATCTTCACTTTACTCTTGATAATAAACGAGACAAAAATTACTTGTTTTTTTCCCCTTAAATTTCCTTTTTGTGAAGTCATCAATTTTGTCACTTTGGTACCAAAAAGCTATGGATGCTTACACGTTAATGGAAGCGGTGTCACGGAACACCATTTGTTGAAAAAATAGTAATCAGATTTAGCCTGGACCCGACATCTTCAAGAGGTTGGCAAATCAAGCCCCAATGTATCCTAATTTTGCAATTTCTTAATCACGAGTCAATTTCTATCATTATAAAGAGTATAAATCTATGTAGGGATTGAATCCACAATCTTATATGAGGTGACAAATAAGTAAACCAATGGACCATAGCTACTTTCATGTTTAATTATTGTTGTAATTATTTTATTTTATTTTTAAAATGAAAAAATATGTCAAGAAAAGATGTAGTAATATGGTTGAATTGTGTTTTATTCAAATAAGATATTGTTAAGTTGATTTGGTCTTTCTTCGTTTCTTTAAATAAAACTATTCACTTACAAAAAAAAATAAAAAATTGTGTACGCCCCTGACAAAAAAACAATTGCACTATCCATAACTTTTTTCATAAAACAATTCATATGTGGATGTACATTCATATGATTTCAGGTAAAGGAAAAGAAAAAGTTACTACAATCAATGCCTAGTGCTTTAATCTAACAGAGACAACAGCTCTTTTAAGTTTAATTTACCACTGATACTTCTACTTGCACTTCAAAAGTTTAAAGAGAAAAAATAGGACCAAAACTTGGTTAAGAAGGAAAATAGTGGGAAACTGGAGCCAAAATAAAGCACAAAAAGCAGATTTTCCTTTCCTTCATCACCACACCTCCTTCTTTACAGTATATATATATATATATAAGGCCAATCATGCAACCTAACTTTACACTTTGTCTTTTCTACAAAGCCACCTCAAAATCTCTTCCCATTTTGTCATTCCTTTTAGCTATATGTGACCTACATACATTGCAATAATAAGTCTTATCAGAATAAACATATTATTAAGTATATCAAACATAAATCTTTCTACTAATGCACATTCAAGGTTATAGCATAGTGGTCAATGAAATAGGACGAAAGTCGTGTGAAGTCTCGGGGTTCAAAATGCAGCATGAAACATATTAGGTGATTTCTTCCACCCGTCTAAGCCTAGGTGGAAAAAACAAACTGAGTTCGTTTACAAGGAAATTTGCTTGTTCTGATAGTAAGTCTAACCGATAACATGTAACAAGTAAAATAGTCGAGGTGTGCACAATTGGCTCGAACACCACCATTAATCATTATCAATAAAAACATAAAACTTTCTAGTATCAAGAACTACTATAATTCTGAACACTGAAGTTGAACTATTCTTGGGAAATCAAATAACACTTGAAAATAATCAAAAGCAGTGGAATACTAACCTTATCCTCCATACTTGGAATAACCCTTTTTCTTGAATGCTGATCTTGTAAATAGCAAACAAGCAACTCCTAACCCCACACCAACCAGTCCACCCAAGACTATAGCAACAGTCTTTTGAGTATTCTGTCTTGTTCCTACACCATCAAACACAACATACATTTCAAAGATTCAAAATTTGATCAGTTCAAAAAATCTACTACGTCCTACTTCAAAAATGATCTCAGAAACCCATTAAAGAAAAAATATATATATATGAATGCTACTTGGTAGCACTAGTCTTAATAGGAGAATGAACATATATGCAGCCTTCCTTTTGCATTTTCAACTATCTTGTTCGGATTCTCAAAAAAAAAACGTGGAATGCGTGTCGATCCTTCAAAACTAGTTTATTCTTGGAGGATGGGACACTAGTACGACAACATTTTTGAAGAGTCCAAACAATATAGATTTTCTCACTATTTATTACAATTCATAACTTAATCACTACGACTTTAATCCCACAAAAAAGGGCAGTCCGATGTACTAAGCTCCCGCTATGCAACAATACGGGAAAAGGCCGGACCACAAGGGTCAATTGTATGAAGCCTTATCATGCATTTCTGCAAGAGATTGTTCCTAATGCTCTAACCGTGAGATCTTGGTAGCATGACAACAACTTTACCAGTTACGACTGTAATCCCAAACTAGTTAAGATTGACTATATGAATCATCTATTTCAATTTACCATTTGAACTTAATTCAGTCCCTTATTGATTGATAATATTAAAATTACCTGAGGGAGATAGTGATTTACTGGGTACACCATTGGGATAATAAGTGTAGCTAATGTAGCACTGTTGCAGATAAATTTGTGCAGAAATTGAATTCCCACATTCACTTTTAGCTCTGCCAGCACCATTTTTCACACAGTTCACACAGTCCCCACTTCCTAAATCACCTTCACACTGACCCAAAACATACACCGACTGATATCCACCTGCGTAAAACCCAGTATTCCCACTCGAAACCCCTTTAGCTATTTCTCCTAGAGCTGTATCAAGCCTATCACCAAACCCAGCTCCACTCGCCTGATTTTCCCCACATACCTTGAACAGCAACTCAGTAGCCCCAATCGTCTGAAACCCCACCATTTCATACCTCAAATAACACCCATTAAGCTGAATCCTAGCAGCAATAGATTGACCACACAGCTTCCTAGACATATCCGGGATTTTCTTAACACAATGGTTACAGTCATCGCTTGAAAGGTCGCCTCTGCATTGAAACAGACCGGAAATTGCTGACTGGCCATTACCGGCGGTGGTTTTGTAGAACTTGTTGGAAGAAGATTGAGAAATCAAGTTGTCAAAAAGGGTGTTTAGTGTTTGTGAGTAAATCCCAGATGGGTCTTGGAATTTCTGGTTAGCACAGCCTTTGTACACAAAGTTTGTGAGTTCATTTGATGATAATCCAAGAATGGGGAATGAAGAAGCTAGAAATAGGAAAAGTATATAGAATGTTTTGGGAATTTGAGATGGACCCATTTTCATGATTTGAATATTGGAATAACCATGAGATATGAGATACTTTCTTGGAAGAAGTGGGTAGATTTGTTTTTTGTTTTTTTGGTGGTTTCTAGAGGTAGTATTTATTAGGCTAAGAACAAAGAAGAAAGTAAAAAAAATGGTGATTTTTATTTTTATTTTTTTTGGTATGAAAGGGAAATTTCACATAGCTTTCCTTTTTAAGTATTTTGTATTGGCTAAATAGTTGGCAATATGTTTAATGCTAATGAATGTTATGACAGGTAAGATCATTTTTTCATAAATGATAGTGTTCAGTGTATCTCAATTATTTTATAAAATACTTAGTGTTATGTTTCGATTTACTTTGCCTAGCAGCACAAAGTTTGTATTGCTCTCCCAAAGCTTTTTTTATTAAACTTGAAAGGTTGCTACCAATATTTAAGTTGTATTGCTTTCTCATAATCTTATTTTGATGAATTAGATTGTTTCCAGTTTTAGTGGTGGTTGATATAAAGATTGTTTCTTTTTTTCTTTTCTTTTTTCGTAGTGAAGGATTCTCAACAATATCTATGTTATAATAGATAGTTTTCTTATTCGATAAAATTAAAAGAAATTTTGGTATTGTTGATCACGATATATAAGATCATTTTTAGATAACTATTAAACTAATGCCAAATTTTAATTGGGGTGTTGTATAGTTTGTGGTAGTGCTAGTTGGCAAATGAACAAACAGAAGGGTACATATATAAAATAGTGATGATGAGATTGTAGTACTGCCTAGGTAGGTGGACAGTGTCTGCTAATGAGCAGTGAGGGGGGAAAATGTGTTTGAAACTCTCCTGTCTTCTGCCTTCTGTTATATACTTTTGGTTGGATTATCAAAAATAGTGATTTTATTATTCCAAAATAAATAAAAATATTTTTTATATACAATTCTCAAAACTTGACTGACCATCTCAATAATTCACTCTCAATATGTGCATTTCTTTTTTAATTTAGGCTTAATACATTGATAGTCTTTTAAATAATAAATCAATCTAGACACTTGATTTACGATTTCAATTGAGCACCTGAAAACATGATATATCCCCCCCCCCTATCCCTTCACATGTGTCCTCAAATGCTTGTTATATAAATAAATAAATAACTTTAATTATTTAATGTTTAGATTTTAATCATTTAGATTCGAATGTCTCAATGTTGATGAAAAATAAATGAGGCTTAAGTATGTTAAAAATGACAAAATGCGAAACCAACAGTTTTGCCTATTTCATGTTCACATTATAATTAAAGATGAAAGAACCTTATATTTTGATCATACCCTTCGATAATATGATATTCTCTCTATTCCAATTTATGTGGTGACTTTTTTTTTTTAGTTTGTCTTGAAAAGAATGTCACCTTTCAATAATTAAAAACAGTTTAATCTTTCTGTCTTCCCTAATGTCTAAAATTTATTTTAAATCACAATTTTTTTTTTATGTCAAATCGAACATGTAAATTGAGACGGATAGAGTAACTAGTTCTTTCATCTCTCAACAAAATTCAAGGAAAGCAACGATTTTCAGGTCCATTTGGAAAGGCCCAAATCCTTCCTAGCAGGCCCAAATTTATAATGCTCTTTGAGCCTCATTCTCCCCCAATGCTCCTCCTCCTCTACGACTGAAATTGTTCTTCTCAAGTTCTCTCTCACACTGCACAAAATTCATCTCTTTTTTCTCAAATTCTCAAAAGGAATCCATTTGTACGTTTCTCTTTTATTTGTCTCGCGCTGTTAATCTCACCATTCTTCTTTTCTATCTTTCTCTGATTTGACAAAAATCCCTTCATTTTTTGCAATGATTTTTATACGGTAGGTAAAACACTAATTTTCGTGTACTGAAATACAATGCCGTGCTTGATACCCACTTTCTGTAAGAGAATTTCAACTTTGATATCATGTTTTTTTTTTTAATATAAATTTTACGAGTTAACATTTGGTTTTGAAAATGGCTCGCTCGTAGTTATGGTGTACTAATTTGGGTGTTGCAGTAGAACTCAAAATTTTCTTTTGAAAATGTAGATGATTAGTTACAAAATCTCCATGGGTCATGGGTCCAGGTGGACCCGTTGCCGTGATTAGTTGCATGGCACCTGAAGTTTTAAGTAATTAGGAATGTTAGTTTGTTAAATTTATTTCTTAAGTTTCTTGATTTTCATGTGTTAAATGTTTTTTAAGCAATCTTAAATGCTTTGAATTTATTATATGTTTTTGATTCAGTGACAAGCACTTGAGTATCATTGTTCTTGGTTGATATGACAAATTTAAGACCCTGAAGGTAAGAACATTTACTGTTTGCTGCGGTTCATCTGTATGACTGAGTTGTTGCAGTTCTTCCTTAAATCTTCATCTTTTTGTCCTTTGATAGTTTTACACACTCCCCACCCCCAAAAAAAAAACATTTTCAGGAGAATAACGTTTGAGTCTTTAAACAAGTGTGCCTTCACATATTGGTCTAGTTTTATCATTTGAATAAAGAAAGAAAGAAACAAGCTGGTCATGTGATATGCCTTTGACGGATTAAAGAAGAAATAAAAAATCACGCATATTGCTAGAAAATTTCATAGTTATTTGTGTCAATCTTGCAAAATCTAATAATTGGTTGCTGGTGGTGCAGTATATTTAAGAAGTTCTGTGTAAGGCTTGGTTGAAGTGTGCCGAAGCCCTGAAGTTTAGTACAACACGAAGTGGAGGACGCATTGTTTAGCTGGCCCCTTAGAATGCCAAGCGTTAAGGTGTGTGTTTCAGTGCAATGATCAAATCTTCATGACGTTTTGTTACGTCCAACGTTATGGAGAAAAGGTTTTGTTTTGTTAGTGTTTCTTGCTCATGGAATCCGTCTTGATGAGATAATAAATGTAGCTGGCCAAAATTATTATTTTGGAGACGTTATGGGTGAATATTTTAGTGATGAGGAATAGGAAATTAGACATCTACTTTAAGAAAGCTAGTAACTTACCTAAATGAAAATTTTAAAGATGCATATTGCATTTGAATAAGGAATACAGTATGCCTTTTGGACTTGATTGTCATTGTTTTTACTGCATATATTTCACTTATAATACAGTTTATTAATGTCTTGGTTCATATAATTCCTGACACTTCCGAGTTGTGCCGTTTCTACAGTTCTCACATATGATAACACTCTGTTTGAATATAGTCTGGTGGTTCTAGACATGACCCACTACAATCAGAGATAGCCGGGTTCAACTTCAGTGCAAAGCCATAACTCTAATTTAGTTGTGACTCAATTTTCTCCATCATAAGTTTTCCTTGATGGTCTCACATTCAATTCAAGAAACACCTTTTGCCATTTCCAAGTGAGATTGAACTTTGATTTCGATTTCCAATTATTTTGATGTGGACCAGGGGAAGAAATACAGAAGTAACGGGACAATTAACTTCCCCTGTTAAAAAAATAATGCTATTTTGTACCTGGGCGAGGAGAACATGAAATAGGCTTGGAAAAGTCATACTTTGCTCATCTTCTTCATTCTTTTGGGTGGTCCTTACATCATTCAGATAGGTCAAATATCCTCATTCTTATCGTACGAAATCAATAATCTTCAGTAGCAAAGGTTGATGGCACACAGTAGAGACAGGTTTTCTTTCTATCAATTGGTTGCAACTAAGGGTTCTCAATCACCACATCAGTTGCAATGATTTACACCTTTCTTTGGTTTTATCTTTTGTTATCATCTATTGTTTCACAATAACACACTTTGAATGTTCATTTTGTGCAGTTCGATGAACAAGTCACATATTGCATTCCATAATCTAAGATTCTAAGTTTGGGATATAAAAACAATTTGTTCTAGATGTTCTCTTTGGATAAACAATGTTTCTCTCTTGGCAAAGCTTCTGCTATGCCCACTGTGATTCTCCCAAGTGATATATCATCAATAAATATTCAGATGTTAAATCTTATGAGGTTAATAATAGAATTCTAGGATTTTCCTCTTGTATTTATTCTGAGATGGGAGGGTGGTCTTTTGTTGGTTGACAGACTGGTTGATGCTACAATCAGAAAGTGTGTATTCCTTCTTTCCATTTCAACCTAATTGCAGCATTGAGGACTCAATGAACAGGTGTTTATTTCCCTTCCCGTGCTGTATGTATTACCTCCACTTTTATATCCCAGTCTCTGAGTCATGTTTCCTTGCGGACCTTTCAAAATAATACTCATTGTTGACTCATAAACGTAAAACAAGAGAGTTTGGGTCTATGTAATTCAAATTCTACTATAATGACAAAGATAAACAAAAAATTGAAACACTATAAAGTAAATTAAGTCTGAGCAGTTATCCTCATCTTTCTGTTTGTACAACAGCCTAGATTATACTTTGAGTTTGAATGCCTTTGTTAGAATTTTGTTAATTTTCTGCTCACATGTAGTCTGGTATGATGTAGGTTCACTGATCGATTTGGCAGTTGCTATTACATACACACACACACAAAAAAACAATGCCGAGCAATCCAAAAGTTGCGAAAGCATTTCGTGCTATGAAAAATATTGGAATCTCTCAAGAAAAGGTGAAGCCAGTCTTAAAGAACCTTCTTAAATTGTACGACAAGAACTGGGAGCTTATTGAAGAAGAGAATTACAGAGCACTTGCAGATGCTATATTCGAGAAAGAGGAGGCAGAAGTTCAATCTATCCTCTTTTTTCTTATTCCTTTTCTAGACAAAGCAGTTTTATTTACTTGATACGAATTGAAATTTTTGTTGTTCACTTCATTTTTGCAGGCAACAGAAAGTAAGAAGCCTGAGAATACTGAAGTACAAGTTCTATTTTGGTTCCCTGTGTTTTATATATGTATTCTATGTCGATGCTTATTGGTGTTTTTTCTCATTTCCCTTTACCTTATCTTGGTACCTTGTCATGTTTCTAGCAAGAGGAGGTTTTGGAGGAAGAAGCAGCGGATGAGGAGCCTGAAAGACCCTTAAAGAGATTGCGATCAAGACACCAAGAAGTTCATTCTAGTTCTATTTCAGCTGGGACTTCATTCAAGAAAGTGGAGGAGCAATCTGAACTACCTGGAACTAATCCTCAGGGTTGCTCACAAGGCCCTCAGCTGAATAATAGAAATGCAGCAGCTGAGTCCCAGTCTGCCCCATGTCTGACATATGTTAGAAACAAAGGAAAACAACCAGTCTCACCTAATAGTGCTGACAGATTGGAAAATAATGCTAATTCTCGGAAGAATCGTCTCAAGGGGAAGGAAACCCAACCACCTCAAATCATATCCAAGGAGAAAGGTTTAGTCCTTGGGAAAGCTTCTCATGCTTCAATCCTCAAAAAGCCGAAGACTGAACCTGACATTGAAATGTTGGGTACTCATGATATCATCAAGCCTAAGGATGAACCATATACTGTTGCTATGCCACAGTTTGAGGTTCCTCTTGCTGTTATTCACCCTGGTATGTATTATCTGAAATAGATGGGTATGGTCCTTATCATATCATAGTTTCTTCATACTAGTTAAATTTTCCGCAGCAAGTAGAGCTAGTGATTTTTCTCCATTGAGGAGCTAGGATCAATACATGACATCTCTACAATGGTTTAGTAATTTATGTTCTGGAATGGTGCCATTGTATTTGGCAAGTTCTCACTGTATCAGCTAATGTTTCAGCTCTGGAAGACCGCACAGCTCTACTTAGGATAACTATCTGTCCCAAATTGTTTGGCACCATTTTTTTTATAATCAGTCTAAAAATTTTGACACCTTTCTATATTCTAAAACTCCTAATACTTACCTTCCTATTTTTGTACTTCATACATATTAAGCTTTTGTGTCAAAGGTCCTCTATTTCTTAAACTCCATTCAGTCAAATTGTACCAAACAAATTGAAACAGAAGGATATAGCCTTATATTTGTCTGAAGTGGATGTCTCTAGGGATGTTTCCTAGTAACATCTTAGCTACAGTTCCCCTTTCTAAAGGTCATTGTTTGGATTATGTAGAGCCATCAAATGACAAAGGTTCTTCAAATGGTAATGCCTCAAGAAAGCAGCCAGACACTTCTGAAACCTCAGCAGCAGAACCGAGAGGCGGAAGAAAAGCAGATAAGGACATTCCAACTTCTTCAAATGGACTGGTAACAAGTCATGAACTAGTAAAACCTCAGAATGTGTGTTATTCTAACATAGATATTGCCTCCTCAACTTTTGGAGAGGTTAAAGTATCTATAAATTGTGACGCGGCTCTTGGTAGATCAGACTTCCATTTGCCTAGTCTAGAGGCTATTGTGAAGTTGGTGGAGGATAAATGTCTAAAACCATTCAAAGCCCTGGACCCTAACTTTTCTGTTCCGAAGCTGATGAAAGACATGTGTGAGTGCTTTTTGGAACTGGGAACTCAGTACAATCATGAATTGCAAGAGACTGCAAAGGTGGATGCAGAAAATGATATTGGTTATAGAAGCATGGCCCCAGTTTCTCCAAATGGATCTATAAATTTAGAACTTGATTCTGGGGAGGATCAACCAGAGAAATCACAGCTACCTCTTCCTTGTAATGGTCACACCAATAGCACCCAAACTGATCAAACAACATCAGCAGGGAATTGTGGTAGTGTTCCAGAGATTGATCAGAATATTCTTGAACATCTTATGTCTGAGAGTCCAGGGGCTCTGTGCGGATCTAAAAATTTAGAACTTGATGCAGGGGAGGCTCAACCCGAGAAACCACAGCTCCCTCCTTGTAATAGTCACAACAACAGTGCCTCAACTGATCAAATAGCATCTGTGGAGAATTGTGGTAGTGCTCCAGAGATTGATCAGAATATTCTTGAACATGTTACTTCTCAAAGTCCAGGACCTCTGTGTGAATCAACTCAAGATGAAACAGGTTCGTGTGTTGTTACAGATATAACCAGGGGGCAAGAGGAGGTTATGATTTCATTGGTGAATGAAGTTAATGACAAAATCCCTCCATCCTTTAACTACATAGCTCATAATGTGGTTTTCCAGAATGCATATCTGAACTTCTCTCTGGCTCGTATTGGAGATGACAACAGTTGTTCAACTTGCTCTGGTGATTGTTTGTCACTGTCCACACCTTGTGCATGCGCATATGAAACTGGTGGTGATTTTGCATATACAAAAGAAGGTCTTGTTAAAGAGGAGCTTCTTAAAGAGAGTATTTCTATGAATCGTGATCCCAAGAAACACTGCCAATTCTTTTGCAAAGAATGCCCATTGGAAAGATCGAAAAATGAGGATATTATCGAACCTTGTAAAGGTCATCTAGTGAGGAACTTCATCAAAGAGTGTTGGTGGAAATGTCGCTGTGATAAACAGTGTGGGAACCGTGTGGTACAGCGAGGTATTAGCCGGAAGTTACAGGTAAGAATTTGTCATTGCGGTTGCAATGGCCTTTGGTAATGTGGCTGATGCAGTAGTAACTCTTGCATTACTTTTGAGGCTCACTTTTACTTTATTTGCTTTCTTTTTGAGCTTCTTAGGAATCACTTTCTTTTCTTAGCGATTACTTCTAAAATAATTCTTGGTATCCAGTCTTAATTTCATCTAGCTTTTTTGTTGGTTTTACTTATTTCAGGTGTTTATGACTCCTGATGGGAAAGGGTGGGGATTGCGTACCCTTGAGGATCTTCCAAGAGGTGCTTTTATTTGCGAGTATGTTGGGGAAGTTCTTACCAACGCGGAACTCTTTGATCGCGTTTCACAGAGCCCCAATAGAGAGGAACATTCTTATCCCGTGCTGCTTGATGCTGACTGGGGTTCAGAGGGTGTCTTAAAGGATGAAGATGCGCTTTGTTTGGATGCGACATTTTTTGGGAATGTAGCCAGGTTTATCAATCACAGGTATGTTTACTTAGTAGGGTCTCATGTTTTAACTGTCTTTTTGCTGATTTTCTCCCCCAACCTCTTCTTCCTTTTGGGTGTCAGTTTTGCACCAATTTGTATTTATTTACTTGTATTCTTAGGAGCTATAAGAGTTGTACTTTGACTAGTGGTTCAGCTATCAGGTGGTACATACTTAAATTACTCTGAATCTTTTATGCATTTTAACTTCTCAACTCCTATGAAGAGCTTTTTTCTTTTCTTGGTTATTTGATGATTCATATTGCAAGTGGGGCAAAACCACTACTTGAATATCTCGTGTTCAGTAGGCATAAAACATTCACATCATTTGTGATAAATTCTACTTGTATTTTCTTTTTCATATTCCTGCATCTAGTCACCTTTAGCTACTCTGTTTCTAAAGAAGTCCTTTCATATTTGTGTGACGAGAAATTTGCATGATATTACAATGTCAGGATCCACTTTGTTTCAATTCCCTTGTTGTAAAGTAAAAAAAGAAATTGAGGGAGAAATGAAAGGAAAGTATAGCCAAAAGAAAGCTATGCATTATATATTAGATATTTGCATCACGTGTAAATATGTTATTAACCTTGTCAGTTTAATTTATTTTATTGTTATTCTGGTCCAGATGTTTTGATTCAAATATGGTTGAAATACCAGTTGAAATAGAGACTCCAGATCACCACTACTATCATGTAAGGAACATTGTGCTTCTGAATCTTCACTTCACTTTGTCCTCAATATTCAGTATTCCTACTTCCTAGCTCTTTATTCTAACGTTTGTTTGGGATATCTCATGTGTTTCTTCATGCAGCTTGCTTTTTTCACTACAAGAAAGGTTAAGGCATTGGAAGAGCTCACTTGGGTGAGTAGGCTTGATCTGGTTCACACATGCTCATTGTATTGTGGTGCCCTCTATTTTTTGCTTTAAAGATATTTGTCTATTCAATATTATCTATATATAAATTCTCTCTCTTTATAAACGCACACATATACGAAGAGAGAGAGAGAGAGATGCATAGAAGTTCAATTTGTATCTGGACATGGTTGTTTCTGGATAATTAATGTTGCTAATTTCACAAAAATAAAAATGCAATCTCGTGCAAGTTCAATGGATTTCAGCTACATTCTTATGTTGCCCTCATGGGCTGGATTTGAGTGATGAGGTTCTCCATTGTGGGCAGCTTACATACCTAAATAAAAAGTTGTCGGGAAGAACTTGTCATGGTTTGTATTAGAAATAACAAAATGACTTAGCCAGAACTATGCCTCCCCCCCACCCCCACCCAACCCCACTCCTGCAAGAGAAAACAGAAAGTGAAGAATGAAAATCCATATTTTCTTATTAAGAAATAGCTTGGAAGATGGATGGATGCTTCTCAACTCTAAGTACTTTTAGTCTAAATAATGTGATTTATCCGTATGGTGCATCTTGATATAAATAAAATCACCAAAGAATATAGAAAAGAAAGGATATCTGTCAGTTAGGTATTTGGAAATTATTAGATTAGTTGTAACGGATCTTCCTTCTTAACTTTGAAAAATACAGTTTCGTCCATTAGTAGTACTACAACAAGTACACCTCAATCCCAAACTAATTGGGGTTGCTATATGAATCTTCTATATCCATTCTGCTCTATTTGGACCTTTTATTCTGATATGCCTTCATCACTAAACTGTTAATTTGAGTGTTGGGGCTCAAAGTTGATTATTTGAATTAGTTTCTCGGATATTGTCTTTCTGTTTTATATCTTTTTTATTTTAAGAAAGTCCTTAATTACTCAACTCTTAAACAAGCCAAGTAATATGAAAGATGGTCAATTGTAATGCTCCTAGAGAAAAAAATAAGCACTTTTTTATTAACATGTTCAATGGATCATACCAATTCAATGAAGTTCAACAGAGAGAAGATGGTAGTCAAGAGGTTGACTCTGTCAAACTCTGCAGATGTGAAATGAAAGATGAACAAGTAATGGTGTCTCAACGTTTATAACATATCTAGTTTTTAGAAGGATGATTATGCCTTCATTCCACGAAGCTTCTTTTAGATAGTTGACAGTATATTTTTTGGACAAACATTGGATTGGTTCTTGCAGGATTATGGTATTGATTTCGATGACCACGAACATCCAGTGAAAGCATTTAAATGCCAGTGTGGTAGCAAGTTCTGCCGAAATATGAAACGTCCAAGAAGTAAGTGTTATTCCAGAGCATAAGGTTATATCGTTGTTGTAACAGTTAGGATTTGTAAATCAAAGTTTCCATCTTGCTTTGCTAGTAAAAGTTGTTAGCTGCTGCATGGATTTGGACATAACTTGGCTGAATTTTCAAAAAGAATATATGCTATTATATACTCCAATTATTGTTCTCGAATATAACAAGAAAAAGAACTTTTAGCATTGCGGATTTTCAAATAGGATATTGGTAGTCTTGGCTGGAATTGGTGTAATGACATGTCCAAAGCATGACTGATCATTTAATTCTGACACCATATTTATTTGGCATTTTCATAATTGACTATAACTCAACCAAAAGGTATGATGTTTGATGAAAAAAGTCTGTATAATTTTAGGGAAAACTGTTTGTAAGATGGAACAATGATGATAATGTAGGGTGGATAGGTAATATTTTGCATTTTACATATGATGAACCCTTAGCACCCCCTGTAGTGTCCCCTGATTCTTCAATAAAGACTTTGCTTTTGTATCACACAGTCTATCTTCAATTAGGCACCCAAGGTTGCTGCTAATGGTCAATGAAGTGGGTGTAAACTTTGGAGATTAGGGTCCATTCTTGCAGAGACAAATCTTAAGTTATTTTTTCCCCTTTGTCTAAGCCTTGGTGGAGTTACCTGGTATCTAAACCAGTGGGAGATAGTAGGTATCTGGTGGAATTGTTGAAGTGTGCACTAGCTTGCCTGGACATCATTGTTATCAAAAAATATTTATCTTCAATCAGCCTAAACTATTAGTTTCAATATTAGACCAACTAAGTGGCCATGCATGATAATCATAGTCGAGTTTCATGCTGTTAATCACTCTAGAGTCATGCTATCCTGTAGGAACCAGAGCAAGGAAAGGATGGTGATTATTTCCAAACAACTTGTGGCTGATTTCTGGCCTTGGGTGATCAAGAAAGCTGCTATGACTGGAAGTTTGAAGACTGATGATCTAGAATTTTTGTAGGGTTCTGGTGAACTTGTGTACACTGCAGAAGGGCCCACATAGTTGTATTTGCAGATCCTATGGCGAATATAAGCTTTAGATTTACTCCCTTGTTGTATATAAGAATCTTTTGGTACATTTGACTAGATGCTGGAGGAATTGGCTTATGTTGCCCCCCGCATGGATACCATATCATAATGTGGTCTAGACCATGCATTTAGCTTGAAGACTCGGTCCTTAGTTTTTGCCCTCTCATTCTTATGCCTACATTATTGCAGCTTGTCTTGTTCTTTCCATTTTGAACTACTATTTCTGCATCTCCCCGATCAAATCCACCTACATTAGGGTTACTCGTTGGTGGTCGATCAAATTTGATAGATTCACCCTCGGAAACAAGTTTTGGTCCTGGAGTCACTTTGTCCGTGTTATTTGGTCTTTATATATTGAAACTAATAATGTTACATTTTCATTCTGCTCACCAACAAAACTTCCGTACATAATGGCAACACAAGAACTTCGCTGGGGTTCATCACCCAATAGAAAAGGGCAACTTACCAGTATGCAAAGAAAATCAATCTGATTCTTGAATTATCAACACTTCTGCTATTGGAACACAAGATACCCCTTTCGTAGACGAAGACATGTATCAACAATTTTGATTTCACGAATGAACAATTCCTCAGTATCTTATTCAGTTAGTACAGAACATTTTCTTGTGCATCAATAGAAAAGAAATGTATCCATATTTTCGTAGGATTGCCGATTGATATAGGAGTTACATGCCTCCAAGGCACCTAGTGGAAGATGTAGTATGTTGACAACAAGTACACTCTAACTCTATAAATACAATTGTACATTCAAATAAGTATATACACAACACAAAAAGACGACAAAAAGTTGGACTTGACGATGCCAGAATGTGTAATGTCCTTGCATTTGAATTCAAGAAACAGAGTGTTGCACAACTTTTGTCTTCAATGACAAGGAGTCTCTATTATGAGGTTTAGAGAGCACTTCATCCTCACAACCACTAGGCATAATGGGATTAATCCCCCCTGGATTCAATGGGAACAGAATCTTGTAGTAACCTTCCATTATTTTCCCCATATTGCAAGTTTCTGCAACCTTTGGTATCTGTTCAACAGTAAAACACTTTCTTAAGCATACATGTGACTTGTCATTGTTAGTTCAAATGATCAAATACTATCTTTTTGATAAATAGTTTTATTGCAAAACAATGACAATGTTTGGAGCAGTTTGCGAGCAACAATTTCAACGGATACCTACTATTACTCTCCAGCATAGGTACTGAGACTGAATAACTTTGCATACAAGTTACAATGACTTATAAGCTGATGAAAAAAATCAACTTGCACTTTTTTGTCTTTGTTGGGACCTGAGCCTCTATTCTCCTATCATTGTCATTTACTTCATCAATCATAGGCTACACCCTTGGTTTATCTGGGGTTTGCTTAAGCCAAATAGTTCAAGGGATTAAGCACTTCAGTAGCAAAAGTATCACCAAACCATCTAACTGTTTAGCACAAACATATGGCATTTATGTAGATAAAATGTAAAAATTTACTATAAATGGAATACTCCAATTTGTTTAGTCTCTTTCTCTGTCCTATTCTGCTAGTTGATCGAGACACCACGTTCAAATGACCCTTTTTCCTATCGGACATATGCAAGAATGGAATTTAAGTACCTGATAAATGTCTCTGAGATATCCATGGAGGTTGGTGAATTCAATGAGCTTCTTCTTGGTACATTTGAAGAGGACATTATAGACCACATCAAACCGAATCAAAGTAGTGAACAAACACACATCTGCAAGTGTCAAAACATCCCCACACAAATACCTCGATCCCCCCAAATGATCCTCCAACATTTCCAGTGTTCTAAACAACCCCTCTGCTGCTTTATCGTATGCTTCTTGACTTTGTGCAAATCCACACCTACCAGAACATAAGAAAGGCACACGAATTACTTTTTGTTCTTCTGAACTTGTACATCAAATTGTGAGTGATAGCCATGAGATTCCTAATATCATGCTAAGAATAGATAGGATTTTTAGAAGTAAACGGCATTGCTTTGTTAAGAAAAACTATACAACACAACCGAGTATACTCAACATTCAATGTGAGTTCATTCAACCAATCTTGGTAGGCAAAGTCAGTCACAGTACTTGTACTGAGTAGAATATTACTCGATACAGATTAATCGAAGTGCATGTAAACTGACTAAAACAACTTTTTATCTCTCTCTATGTCAAACCACATGACATTCACTCGTCCTAGACTTGCCAAAATGTGACACCATTTCATTTTTACACCAATTCTATAGTTTGTAATAACACAAAATCATTACATATTATTATTTTTTTAACAACTTTGATATAGTGTCTTGCTCTCTAATTAACATTTAGTAGCTATTATGTTTATAATATTTTTATACTGTCAAAATAAAATCTTAAAATCTATCCCTATTCGCACCATCACATAAAATGAAACGAAATGACTAACTACTAGGAGAAAAGAAGATCCAAGTATACTCCTTTTTCCAAAACTACACACTAAACTAACTTCTTATCCATTACATCTCTATTTTGGCCACTATCATTAACATAGTATGTAAGCAAGTACATAGAAACTATCGCATAAATTGAAACGAATCAAGTAAATTGGGAAAAATAGTCCAAGTATACTCCTTTCTACAGAATTACACACAAAACAAAAGGGCATTACCTGTATACGCCGTTGTTAACGTTTGGATAAATTGTATCGTTCCATTTTCGAATGTCATCTTTCAATGCAGGTGGTGAAAGATCCAATTCAGGATTCCCTGCAATTTCATTCAAACCCAAATTGAAAAACTCAATAATATCATAACTCTCATTACAAAGCACTTCCTTCTTCTCCATGTCCCACAACATTGGAACAGTTGATCGACCACTATAACCACCGCGTCTCAGCTTATAAACTTCTCTCAAGGTTTTACACCCATTAGCTTTATCCAAACCCGGAACAAGCTTATCCTTATCCGGGTCATAAAAAACCCGGAATTCCCAAGACCCATCAATACCCGGAGAAGCAATTGAAACGGGTACAGAATCTTCTAGACCCTTAAGAGCTCGAACAATAAGAGTTCTGTGTGCCCACGGACATGGAAGGCCCACATAAAGGTGGAGGTCTTTCGGGGAGACTTTCAATTTGGGATTGGAGTATAACCGAAATTGAGAAGTGGGTCGGGTGTAGGATCCGGTTGGGTCTGATGGAGCGAGTTGGGACATCATGAGCTGCCACGCCGCGGACCAGGTTGAACGGACGGTGGAGATGAGGAGTTGTGGGGGGAGTGATGGACCCCATAGAAGCTTAGTGATGGTGTTTATGAGGTTAGTGTTTGAGTTTTGGTTAAGTGACATTCTTGGAGTTGAGTTGCATAGCTTAGTATGAAGAATTTTGGGATATTTGAGTTTGTGAGTTTTTGATTTTGATGGAGGAAATGGAATGGAGATAAAGGAGGAGACATGAGTAGAATACATTTTTTTTTGTTTTTGTATTTGCAGAAAGTTTTAGGAAATTCGGAGGGGGTGGAGACTGAAGAGGAGGAGTATTGGGCTGGACTGACTATGTTGCATTACCTCAAAACATACTCGTGAATTTTCAATTTTTATTAAGGGAAAATTACGTCTTATATTTATACTAGTTAACTACTTAACTACTTAACATAGCTATAACTTATCTTAATTATAATTTATGACCTACTTTTAGTTATAATTACGTGGTTCAATTTTTTTGTTTTGTATAATTCACACGTTTGTATAATTCGGAATTTGTATCTTTTTGTATAATTTGGAATTTGTATAACTTTTTACACTTCTGATGTTTGTAATTGTATAAATTCGTTATTTCAAGTTTATACAAAAATAACTGAATTATACAAATGTACCCAAGAATAATACAAACTTGCGAATCATATAAATCCGCGAATTATACAAACAATACAGCTTAAACTATTGTCACAGTTCGTAAATATGCAAATTATAGCTATGAAACATAATTAAGTTTATTATAATGGCTATTTGCGAAAGTTCCTCTTATTATAAATTGAAATTTCAAAACATTTACCATGGAGCTGGAAAAAAAAAGAAAAAAAAAAGAAGAAGATGTTAATGTCACAAGCAATAGTGTAGCATAAATAACTTATAAAGTTATAGTAAACATCTTACAAAAGTAACAACTTAAAGTACTACTCTATGTGTCATTTACGCGTTAAAAAATAGAATTTAATATAGCGTAAACGATATATATGGTTATAGTGATACAATTTACCTCATAATAGTATATTATTGTCAATATTATATATTGATCAATACATTTTTATTTTGTTTATGTAATATAATAGTAAATGGCATGTAAATTTTCACTTTATTCAAAGTACTTAAGATTTCATTTATATCAGTTTCACAATTGTTTTCTAATCATGGATAGTAAATGGTCAAAGAAGAAAGAAAAATCAAAATGTTCCTAAATTGGGCCAAACGGGCCTGAATTTCAATAAACTAGTGGGCCTAACAAGCTTGAGACTGCAATGGACCAGAGCCCAGTAAGTTAAGCTGCATATAAAACCCTAACGCACTCGGCTGCCATTCCTCTCATTGTTAGGGTTTTGGAGGTAGAGAGTGAGCAGCTGAGCAAGACCGGCAACAATGTCGAAGAGAGGTATCGCAACGATCGTTTTACTATGATACCTTCACTTAGTCTTAATTTACTTATCTCATTTATGATTCGATTTCTGAAAATGTATATTAAGGTCGCGGAGGTTCCGCGGGGAACAAGTTCAGGATGTCGCTGGGTTTGCCCGTGGCAGCCACCGTCAATTGTGCTGATAACACCGGAGCAAAGAACTTGTACATCATTTCGGTGAAGGGTATCAAGGGAAGGCTTAACAGGTTGCCATCAGCTTGTGTGGGTGACATGGTCATGGCTACCGTGAAGAAGGGTAAGCCCGATCTCAGGAAGAAAGTCATGCCTGCCGTCATTGTTCGTCAGCGCAAGCCATGGCGCCGAAAGGACGGTGTCTTCATGTACTTTGAAGGTATATTTGCAAATCATTGATTGATTTTTGTTGTCCATCACTAGAATTTGTATTCTGTTACCTAGTTATGCATCTTTCAATTAAAAAAGACAAATTATAGTTGCTCTTTTTAAATGATACTCTACTATGGTGTTTTTTGCTATGCGTTTTTGTTGAGAATATTTACCTTGATAATCATGTTTTAGAGATCATTTTAGAGTGTTGAGATAAATATTAAGCTATTTTACTTATGTGTATCATACAAGGAGAAGGATTCTTTAGGAGCATAGTGTTTTGTAATGTATTTCTGAGTGTTGAACCATCAGAACATCTTGGTGGTATTTGAAGCAAATGATGTATAGTAAGAGTTGGTACATTAGCGAGGAAATAACTTCTGCCCATTGTGAGTAAATCATTTGATTACTTTTTACTGGAAAATATATTCTATAGACAGACCATTAACAAACGAAAACAGAGTCTTGAGTATGACTTATGAACCTTTAGGGTTTGTTTGGTAGGATATATTATAGAGTCTAATACATGTTCTAGACATGGTATTATTCAATCCTTTGGTAGGATTTTGAGCCTATGTATAACTAATACCTATTCAGTTTTATAGGGTATATAACTATTACCTAAAAACCATGGTTTTAGCAAAACCTGGGTAAAGATTAAACTGTCCTTGGTACGTCAAACCAAACAGCGGATAGGAAGTAGTTACATCATAACTAATCTCATCATCCCAACATTTACTAGTACACCTTATTCAATTCTATTCTTATACACTACCAAATGGCCCTATGTTGGATTAATACTTTTTGGGTTTCGTGTACAATACTTGTAATTGTTAAAGAAACTCCTGTTTTTTAGGTTATTTAGCGAAGTCACGTCAGGAATATGTAGTAGTATCTTACAACATACATTAAACAATAAAAACTTGTTATCTGATCCTTTGATTTTTTTTCTTATACAGATAATGCTGGTGTAATTGTGAACCCCAAGGGAGAAATGAAAGGTAACATATATTTACTTATTCCTTCCTAGACCATTACCTTGAATAACTTTCTTTTTGTTTAGCCACTAACCTTACTTGAATGCCTTAAGCTATCTCTGTTTATGGGCTTGAGCCATTTGTCTTTCACTTCCACTAGTCCTTTGGTTATCTTTACATAGTTTACTAGTTGATGGGATTCGGGGTGGTAAGATATGTATGTCAATTAGTTTCTACTAGAAACAGATTTAGCAAGCTGTTGATGTTATGCTTATCGTGTGCTCTATTTGTCTTGTAGGATCTGCAATCACAGGGCCAATTGGGAAAGAGTGTGCTGATCTTTGGCCAAGGATTGCAAGTGCTGCCAATGCTATTGTGTAGAAGAGTTCCCTTGAGTAGTTTGAAGTTCTTGTTTTTGACAGTTAAATTTATGTTTTTGGATACCAGATTGTTTTCTTATTAAGAAATTAGTTTTGCGGGTTTGAGAATTTTATATCTAGAATATATATCTATCGCATGTTTCTTCTATATTGTGATTTTGCCTTTCCAGACAAATGCTATAATCATTTCTTAATCTTAAATTTTGATTCAGCCTGAGCTAATAAACTTAGTTTTCATTGTAGTACATGTATTTAAGCATTCCATTGTTCAAGATGTTACCTCATGTAGTTAGTTTGATTGGTGTACTAAATTCACTATGCATTTTTTCATTTTTGTTTCTTTTTGGTTAGAGAGAATAGAGTATATGACAAATTGTGAGAGCAAGGTAATCGTCCCACTAGTATTTTTTTTCCCCTCGTCTAATCTGTGGCTAATTAACCTGTATTTGCATTGAAAGTAAAGATAAGTTGAGCTCATTCGAGTATAATCTTATTGCAGTTAATTAGGCAACAAGTTCAAAAATTGATTTGACTAATTTTTTTTTTGAATAAGGGACACAAATATGAAATATACTCTACTTGTTCTCCTTGAAGATATTGTTTCTTCGTTGCAATATATGTTTCGCATATATTCTTACCGAATGTAGTTTAACTACTCTTTAGAGAAATTAAACTAAAATGATGTTTTAAAGAGAGAAGTATATATTCAGAAACTAAAAATTATTTTCCACATTTTGTAAGCCTCTCAATTCATAAAAAGAACCACTAATACAATAATATTAAATGTATTTTTATTATTAACGCATTTGAAGTCTTTTAAATACAATCACATAAGAAGATAGGCGTAAGCTTTGAATATGCGTACATATATATCTTTATTTGTTTTGTATGTTAAAAAATCTAGTAATATTTATAATACTGGGGTACCCAATGTTTGATGTAAATTCCATTTATTTTGGAGGAATACACTATAACATGGAAAGAAAAGGGAAAAATACAAGTTGGTCAGAAAAAGTAAGCTACGACTTTTATTTTATTTTTTGGTTTCAGACTTTTATTAGGGTTTCAATTTTATTGTATTTCGATCGCAGTAGAGAGGATCTGAGAGAAAATGGTGAGAGGAATGCTGCGTAAACTTGCCAATCAGTCTCTTTCAGTCGCCGGAAAATGGCAGCAGCAACAGCTCCGCCGCCTCAATATCCACGAGTATCAGGTCGCCCCTCCCCTCCTATATCAGTGAAATGAGATGTTTCCGAATCTGTAAATCAAATCGGGTCAATGTTAAACTAGTTGATCCTGCTTAGTTTGTGCACATCTCATTCTAATTCGCAATAGTTTTGATCTTCTGTTACAGTTTTTGGATTCGAGATACTGTAGGATAAAAGAATGGTAAAACTTGTTGCGTTAATGGATCATTTCTAGCTGAGATCTCTCCCGTACCTTGATGGTTGAGGAGAAGCTTGTGAAAATTTGAATTAGTGGATATCGTGTAATATTGCGCTCAATATCGTTTTTAGAGGCGAATAAGGAGATTTAGTACATACATATTTTCTTATAATTGTTCAAAGTTAACCAACGAGTCCACTAGAACACCAATCTTTGCCGCAGTTCTCAAAATGCAGTGCGTGAAACTTTCTCATATCAAATAATGCTCCACATTTTTCATGATATATTGTTTTGAAGTTTTGCTTGTTATGATAGTAGGGAGCTGAGTTGATGGGAAAATACGGAATCAATGTACCGAAAGGTGTTGCTGTTGCTTCCCTTGATGAAGTGAAAAAAGCAATTCAAGACGTGTTCCCTAACCAAAGCGAGGTAGTTCGAGGAAGTAGTATGCTTTGTATAAGTCTGATATCTTTGCTACAGCTAATGACAGGGTAAATGTTTTCTGCTTTGCTCTTTTGGTGATTCAGGTCGTTGTTAAGTCACAAGTCCTTGCTGGTGGACGTGGCCTTGGAACGTTCAAAAATGGATTTCAGGGTGGAGTTCATATTGTCAAGGCTGATCAGGCTGAAGAGATTGCCAGTACTGAACATTCTCCTCTACTTGATTTTTCTGAAATATTACTCTGTGGTTACAGGGCAGACCTATGCTGTTATCTGCTTTTGTGGAAAAGATCCTTTGTTGCCAATGAATTTTTTCTTTAATTGGAATAAAATGAAGTTTTTTCTGTGTGAATTGTAGGTGTATCATTAGGTTTCATCAACTGTCAGAAGAGATATCTAGCTTTGTGTTTCTTACTTGAAATGAAAGCACAATTGTGCTTGACCTTGATAAGATCTTTTCCCAAGAACCAGCTAGGGATGCTACTCTGGAGATCTAAGAGGTTTTAACACAGGACATAATGTTATTTTTCTTTTAGTGGCCAGTTGTATGGTTTAAAACTTTTCTGGTGGCATCTTGCGCTTCAGGTTTTCGTCTATCCTTACATTTGAAACTGATTTGTGGGCATCATTCGTTGAAATGCAAACTAGTTAAGCGACGGACCTTCAAAGTATTCCTTAAAGGGGAGATGGGGTGGCCAGTGAGGGCCTTAATGCCATTTGTTTTCTATCTTAAAGTCTTATGCTGGACTTTTGAGATGGACAATATCAAAATTGTTTTGCAGGACTGTTAATAAGCCTCGACATTTTTTATTTTTTTTGGTAACAACTGTAAAATATTACCATAACCACCAAAGAACAGATACAAATAAAAGAGCACCTATTTCTGAAACAGAGAATAGGCCTCCCACAAACCATAACAACTAATTACATAACAAATGCTGAATAAAGTGCCTACATTTATTTGCTTTCTTTGAACTACTAAGTAAGTGTAATCTTTCACTGATTTCCTTCTTTATCTGTATTACTGCCTCCTCCGTATGTACACATATGTTAATAAGCCTCGACATTTTTGTTCTTACTAGAATATGCTTTTTTTGAGTGTGTAGTTTTCTCATTGCCCCTCGTGTTTTCTTTGTTTCTTAAATTGTCTCATGCTTTTTCTTTATGGTTTTGTGTATATTTTTTTAATGAACAACATTGTCAAATGCTTTTGGTTTCAGGTAAAATGCTTGGACAGATACTTGTTACTAAGCAAACTGGAGCTCAAGGAAAAGTTGTCAGCAAGGTTTGGATTTTATTATTTACATCTGTATTCTTCATCCATACATCAATATTTAATAGCTATTTAGATTTATCATCCAAAAGATTTAAGATGTAAAGAGAAAGTTGTTTACCTCAAATATTATTTTCATGAGTTGTTATCCCCATCTTTTTAAGTATGGAGTGGTTGATAAAAGCCTGCTTGTGAGGTGCTTTAGCCCTGAAGCTCAGTGCATCGGTTGTATGCTTTGCCTCGCTTAGGTGGTGCTTTAGTGCTACAAAGGTGATAATGTGCACCTCAGTGTAAGCAGGCTATGCTTCAAGTAGGGTAGTGCTAAATACTATTGATGGATATAAATGGTAGATGATTATATCATTATATCGATTGTGTAAAAAATGTTATAGATGAATAGTTAGTGTGTAGGAACTGAGTTCACTAATCTGTATTAGCAATATAAACATCTTTGAATTTGTAGCACAAAACTCAATTCAATTTTTTAATTGACACTTTATTTCATGTATTTAGTGTAATTGCTGCTGCTATTTAATTTCTTGGTCTGTATAGTTTCTTTTTTTGCAGTTAGAGGTGTAAAAACTTGATTTTCTTTCCTCATTTGCACCTTTTTGGACTAAAAAACATGCCTAGTTGCGTTTTGCACAAGAAGACCAACAACTCTTGCCGCCTTTCTGCTAGTTTTGCCTTTGACAAAATGGTGATAGTGTGAAGTCAACATCCATAGTTTTTACCGTTATAAGCATCCAATTGATTTCATTGGTTGGTGATGATAATCACAAGTCCAAACGGTTCATTTAATGTTTTCAGAAACTCAGAATTACTAATTTTGATCAAAAGATGATACTAAAATTCTACCATCAGCTTATTCTCAAAAAAAATATTCTACTATCAGCACCTAGTAGGATCTGCAGATTTTCTGATGCTCTTTTATCTAATTGATTGCAGGTTTACCTATGTGAAAAGATGTCCTTGGTTAATGAAATGTACTTTTCAATTATACTTGATCGTGCAACTGCTGGCCCTGTAAGTTCCATGACTTGCCGTTTCTTAAACTTGCTGGGTCCTTTGTGTCCACTTTATCGTTTTTAACGTATATTCAGAATTTATATCCCAGTCCAATGTCTGTTACCCATCAATAAAACAAATAAATCCCTGTTCAATGTCGAGCCAAGTTTCACTTCTTACTATTATATTTTCTAACACCACTGGGTACCTCCTCATGAGATTAAGAGGAAAAGAGAGAATTTAGCGTGAATAGAAGAGGATAATGAAGGAATTTCTCTGTCTACCTAAGTTGCTTCTTCGTTTTCACTGTTCTCTTAAGTACTAATTCATTTTTTATTCTGACTGCATGGGTATCTTTCTGAATGTACAGAATAAGTAAAAAGAGCATCTGCCTGCATCGTGGATTCTATTGAATGAAACCCAATTTAGAAACATGTGCTGCAGTGTGTAGCTTCTGTCCTATGAGTGGATAGTTCAATGCTGCTTGAGACTGATGCATGCTAACATCAGTCCTGCTTGTGTTCTAATTAGTGCTGTTTTTTTTAATGAAGTATGATTGTTAATGAGAGAACCCAAGTGCTTTCATAATTCTTTATGTCCTAAGAAGGTCAGTCAAAAAGTTTGAAGTACTAGGACTTCCTTCAACTTTCAAGAGTAATTCTAAGATAGATATTTGAAAGTTCAGGAAACAATATTATTCAATTTGAGTCCCCCATTAATTAAATGTTTGGGGGCGGGGGACAGTGGCGGACCTAGAATTTTCGTTCAAGGGGTTTGAAAAATAAAAATATAAATGTGTAAATAAGCCAACAAAACAAAATTTCAAGGAAGTAGTAGTATATAGTTTATAGGTACAAAAAGTTAGTTTCGTTACAAGGAACCCGAAACTAACATGAGTGATTACAGTGAAACAAAAGTTAGCCCTTTACAATATGTCAATCTAGAACTAGGATGCTAAGTAGAGCAAAAAATGGTGCTAACTAGAACAAAAAAATTAGCACTTCATAATGTCTCACTCTAGGACTAGAGTGCTAACTACAAACTTCATAAAGAGGTCAGTGCTAATACTTCTCAAGCACGTTTACAATACTATTCGACAAGGTTTCATTGCTTGAAAAGACAAATAATATCATCCATTGAAACATCATTAAACACATCCTTCTCCATAAAAGGAACCATGCAACCGCTCAAGAAGTCGTCATTTATTCTTTTGGGTTTAATATTTGACTTTTGAGTGTTGGGGAAGAACTAAGGAAGTGATTTAGGGATTTGGAAAGTGAAAAAGTTATTCGCCTTTAGGAATGGGAGTATGGGACCCTTGAATTCTTTTGGGTTTAACACCACATTAAAGCATGTTTTATAAAAAAAAAATTGTGAAAATCGGAACTGGAACTAAAAAGAAAAAAAAAAACTGAAACTAAAAAAGTTAAAAATAAAACGCTATACCAGGGATTCGTTCCCTGGACGTCACGCTTAATTTCGTAGGGAGCTGCCGCTGGCCTATCTCTTTCACCTTGTCATTGAGGGGGTTCAAAATATATATATCCACATAAATTCAGAAAATTTACCTTATATATACTGTGTAATTTTTTATCGAGGGGGTTCGGGTGAACCCCCTGGACGACACGTGGGTCCGCCCCTGGCGGGGTATGTTGAACCCTTAAACCTTAGCCGGCAATCTTTTGTTTTTAAGTTTTGCTGTTAAATCCTAGTACAAAATTTTCTTTGTACTTCATTAGTAATCTTGATCATTTAGAGGATGTTCACTATCATATTCAAATGTTTTGTTGATCTATGGTATGAAGCTGCTTACTGTTGCCTTTTCTATTGCAGCTCATTATTGCTTGTCGAAAGGGTGGAACCAGCATAGAAGACCTAGCAGAAAAATTTCCCGACATGATTATAAAGGTTACTTTTCTTTCAATTTCATCCAAGATTTAGCAATTTTGTTTTGTTGCTATTGTTGTTAACTAATAAAAGTTCTCGGCATCTGTATTTTCCAGGTTCCAATTGATGTTTTCAATGGAATCAGTGATGAAGATGCCGCAAAGGTTGTTGATGGATTGGCTCCAAAAGTAGCTGACAGAAATGATTCAATTGAACAAGTGAAAAAGTTGTACAATCTTTTCTGTGAAACTGACTGCACAATGTTAGAGGTAAAGCATTTTGATCATTTGTTTAGAAGCACCTTCTGGAGACTTAGCAAATTGTTCCACAGATTAGGAATTTGTAGCAAGCATGCCAGTAGGAAAAATAATCTCCCTATTTATATCTAATTCGAAACATTTGTCTGGGCAGATCAACCCCCTTGCAGAAACATCTGACAACAAGCTGGTAGCTGCAGATGCAAAGCTCAATTTTGACGATAATGCTGCTTACCGTCAAAAAGAAATCTTTTCTCTTCGCGATTCATCACAAGAAGATCCTCGTGAGGTAACTCCTTGTGATGTCTTTATTTGAATGTTACTGAAGGCTCTAACTTTTCATCTTTGATGCAACTATATACAAGTTCTCATTTTTTTTGGTTTACTCTGGTCAACTCCTCAGGTTGCTGCTGCAAAAGCTGATTTGAATTATATTGGCTTGGATGGAGAAATTGGTTGCATGGTAAATGGTGCTGGATTGGCAATGGCTACCATGGATATTATTAAGCTTCATGGGGGAACTCCAGCCAATTTTCTAGATGTTGGTGGAAATGCTACTGAAGGCCAGGTATATGTGGTTTCTTGACAATGCAATGTGAAGAACAGTTATCTAATGCTCATTTGCATGTTTGCTCTATTTTTTGTAATAATTGAACATGAGTATTATTATATTGAAGTCCTATTATTTGGCTTAATGAGTGGTAAATGTTAACTTCAGAATCCACAAATGGTTGAATTTCTTTCTTGTGCTTTGGAGTAGGTTGTCGAGGCCTTCAAAATTTTGACTGCAGATGAGAAGGTGAAAGCTATTTTGGTGAACATCTTTGGAGGAATAATGAAGTGTGATGTGATAGCCAGTGGTATTGTTAATGCTGCCAAACAGGTTAGTTTTGTGTTTTTTGTGATCATGCGTCTTGGTTGGTTTGTCCAACAATGTTGTCTATTTTAGGATCAATTTTGTGTCTGTTTTGTCCCATTTAGCCACACATCAATATTTACACCTGACCTCTGTTTCCTTGAGGCTGCAATTAAGCTCCATGCATAATGTGCTGATTCTTGTGGGCTTGTGATTTAAGGTTCAACTGAAAGTGCCTGTGATTGTTCGTCTGGAAGGAACCAACGTCGAACAAGGGAAGAGAATTCTTAAGGTAAATCTTCAACTTTGGCGTCTGGGCATGAACTTTGCCTTACCCTTACAGTTGCTAATTTTGCTGTGCATAGGAAAAGTCAGTTTCAAGTAGTAAATCACCTTCTTGCCTGGTTTGTCATGTGCAGGAAAGTGGCATGAAACTGATTACCGCTGAGGATTTAGATGACGCAGCTGAAAAGGCAGTCAAGGCCTTAGCTTAGTTGAAAGAACAAAAAAGAGAACAAAATTTGTTATAATTCTAATTTGTGTAAGCCTTTTGATTGGCTCCCTTTTTGGTCTGGGATTATCTGAATGTGCAATTCTTGATTTTACAATAAAACAATGAACTACACTTTTTTGTCAACACTTTGAGCAAGCTTGATGCTTCTTTTTAATTATTATTCATTTATAACAGTGGTATGATTGGCCATTTTGTACGCACCTCGGCCAATGCAGGTGGCCATCTCATTTAAGAAAGCTTGTTGTTTCGGCTATAACCTAACCTTCTGATTGATGTTTCCCTACTTGGTGTAATCCAACATGTTGGGTTTGAGAAGGATGTGTGAAACTATGTTTATATAGACTTGTTAGTGGAAGAATATAAGATTTTGGATGTTTTTAATTAAAAAAAGATACTTAGAGGTCATTTTGTTCAGACTAAGTTATCTCAGATTTTATAAATCTATCTCATTCATGAACCAAATGACCCCTTATTAGTTACTCCTGTTTCAATAAAGACATTTTGGTGAATTCGACATATCTTAGTTTAAGATCACTGAATTTCTGTGTCAAAACAAATTGACATGGAGGCAGTTACTACCTAGAGAATTCATATATTTTCCTTTCCCCGTATTCAGAAAGAGATTTTACACTAAAAATAAAGTTGTGTATAATGAACAAGGTATGTTAAGGTTAAATTTTACATAAAATTCTATAAACGAAACTTTTCGAGATTTCCAAACATGTATGGAATTTTTACTAAACTATCAAAAAAAAGAAAATATAAAATGCATTTGAATACATTTTTATTGTTATTTTTTCTTGTTTTAGTTATGAAATGATGCTTTCATTGTTTCTCGAACTCTGTACTGCACCTTCAGATCCTGTATCAGATGCTGGTGGTGCAGCTGTACTAGAAGAAGTGCCTTTAGACTTGGACGATCGGGATCCGGGGACGGTACCGCCGGGGTCGGCTTCCTTGGACTTCTTTCGCCGTGATTTTTTGGGGATATCCGGCAGGTCTCTTGCCGGAGATTCCGAGCCAGCGGCTGAATCAAGCGGGATCCGGCCGTGTTTGGAACCGTCTGCAGAGTCCTTCCTGTGGTGTCGCCGGGAACCCCTGGATTTCTTTGGAGAATCAGTCCCTCCGTTTTCCTTAGAAGAAGAATGACGCCTGGTTGACTTTGTTTGTTCTGGTTGATCTCCGACGGCAGAAGAATCTGCATTTCTGGACCTTCGGTTTGAATCTGAAATGGCATTGCATTGCATTCATTGCGGGTATAAAAAAATTTAAAATAGGAGCATACAATTCATGCACAGTACTTTGTCCTTGATTTCTTTGTATGTTTGTGTTCTGAACCATCTGTTATGGGTCAGGTTTAATTTATTTAGAAACCAAGGAAGAACTTTTAGCATGAAATTACAAGTATATGGAAACTTGAGATCATTTGAGTATAAGAATTCACAATTCATTGCTTTGATCTTCTTGGCTAAATTTCTCCTATAGTCCATTTTTTACATTAGAAAATGAATCATTCAGGTTCGTAAAGTGACCAAACAAACCTTCAGAAACCCATTTAATTTCAGGATTATCTGCTGCTGGAGGAACCAAAGGTGCTGACTGAAATTGTCCTGGTCCATTGAATTCTTTCATCTACCATAATAACAAACATACAGCCACAATGAGGAAAAAAGAAAAAGATCAATTAAAATCATTAAGATAAAATAACATGAAGAAAAGGGAAAAAAAAAGAATTTATTACCCAGGTTGGATTATTATCTGTTGATGGTCCATCCCATCCTATATGAGCAACATGCTTTACATCTGTGGGAAAACCAATCTGTATTTCTTTTTCTTTCTCCTCATCTGCATCAACATACATATAATTAAACCTAAATGTGTGTGTATGTAGAGTGGTGATGGTGTGAGAATAAATCTGATGTACAAAGTTGCTTGACCCGGTTAATTCAAAAGGTTAACTAAGGAAGAATATCTATAGACAGTTTAACGTATCTTAAACGTAGAAACTTGAATTTTCATAGCTAACTAGAAAATTAAAAAGTGATCCCTATGATAAAATCTTTGTATTTGATTTCGCTCTATTCATTAAAATATTTTCATAATGATCTTAGCCTACCCGCAACCCTCCTTATATGATAAACCAAATCGTTTTCTTAAACGCCCACACAAAAAAACAATGAAAATTGTGATAGAATAAATTATCGTTCCCTCACCAAATATTTGAGAAATGTAACGAAGGCCTTTAAGAAGGCCTTTCACCTTGGTGGCCATCTTCAACTTTCTTTTAGGTCTAGATTTGCAAACCTTTCTTCAGTAGAAAGGAAGAAAATAAATGAAACTCATAAATAAATGAGAATATATTTGGTATTAATATTCAAACTTTGGACACAGAAACTCCAAAGATACAAAAATAATTTCAACAAATGGACTCAAACCCTCAAAACTTTTAGGTTCAACTCCTCTCTAATTATCACAAAACAAAATGCTGTTAAAGCATTCCTTTCGTCCATTTAATGGCAATGAATTGCTGGACAATACTAACCAGACATATGTCATAAATTTAGGGATGGGAATTAACTGTTGTTAATTATATTTAAGGAAACTCCTTCGCAAATAATTACATCTGCAAAGCTATTCCTATCCGCTTATAATAATCAAGCACATAGCTAAAGTAAATAATAATAAATCAACTTAACGGAAATATTTTTCTTTGGGCATATAAATTGCTAGGACATCAAACTTGTAACTAACACGAACTAATATAAATATATAATATTACTTGCTGAAGAATACATTCACTTAAAACATTTAAATTCACAAGAGGTTATCATGAAATAAAATATTGAGTCAAACATTAGTCTCCAGAATTACTTATTGCCCTCAAACCCAGTCCGTCCCCTTTCATTATAAGTTACAAACCAGTAAACAAAATAATTCATTGTCTAATACAGCTACTCATCGTACAACAGGACAAAAGCAGGAAGTATGGTTGTTTCAGAAGTTTCTCACAGTGTCGATGAATCTCAAAAGAGTAGCAAAACTTCCTTTCAGCTTAAGATGCTTTCAGTTCATCCATTCCTACGCTGGCCTGCAATAGCAACAATGATAAACAACTTTTTAACTTCTGCCGTTAATATTCCTGGAATTGAAATGCAAGAAAACATGATACTAGTGGTCCTTCAGCTATTCCTCTAGTTTCAACTAATCCTTCACCACTGAAATCTCGCAAACAGCCAATAAACTTAAAAGAAGGTGTGTTCGAGGTACCCTAAATACCAGTTTAATCAGACATGCAGTAGAAGTGAAGACTCATT
Organism: Solanum piurae; assembly: GCA_029582685.1. Lineage (NCBI taxonomy): Eukaryota > Viridiplantae > Streptophyta > Magnoliopsida > Solanales > Solanaceae > Solanum > Solanum piurae. The sequence goes on from JAJOOO010002738.1 coordinate 91,950, forward strand.
TGACAAGCAAATCTCCAAAGAACAACTACAAATTCAAGGTGTTGGAAAGGGGACCTAGTTCTTTTTTTCCTTTTTTTCTTTGGGTGGTGGTTGGGACAGAACAACTACAATAGTGTAAACCCAGAAAAAATCCAAACATCTATTTGATGGATATATTCTTTATAAGATATCTTACCAAGAACTTGTGGTTCTCTTCAAGAAGCGGTGAGAAAGTAGTACAGAATTTTTCAATGTCACTATTAATATCACCGGTCCCACATATTACATCCATAAATTTCTTCCTATCTGGCGCGAGCTTCATTGCCAACTGTGATTACAATCCACAGTGAAGGAGTTAAGAGAGAAAGAAAATTGGACTTCAAAAATAGCAATGCCAGATGCCTGGCTGGTTGGTCCTACCTTCAGTAAAAACTTTAACAAGGGAGCAAAAGGCAACAAAATTAAAGTACACTGCAACTACCTCTCAATTAAAAAATAAGAATATTGCTCAAGTTGACGAGAAAAAGCTCAAAAAAAGACATTGAATAAGTAATACCACATGAATATGAGAGGAAAATGGGGGTGGGTTGGAGGGGTGGGGATGGCAGAAATAACATGAAGTTTTATCCCCTATATATCAATGAAGTAGAGATCAAACATTGTTTGTTTCTACAAGGTAATGGTAAAGAACCAAATTCAAACATTCTTGTCAGCAGCAGCATATCAAGTCACAGGACTTAGACTAACATTCATGTTATAGGAGGCAAAAATGAAACTAAATGAACATTTGACTGTCTGAGACATTATCTCAACAGAAGGAAATACTACACCAGAATATGGGTACCTGGAAAACCAAAACAAGCCAACAAGGATATTCTTATTGAAAAATCACTAACAGCACACACGTTCCAGGACCAAACTAGGAAGGATCTCATACTTCGCATGATGGGAAGAATGGGTAAAGACGCAACTATTCCGGATCAATAACTTTAGAAGCGGAATTTTCAGGGTATATTTAACAGTTACCGTAAAACTTGAACTCGCTATCCATCCATGCCACTTTTTCAATGTCTTGCTGTAGGAATCAGAGCAAGCTTGTGACATTGCCCAGTCCTGATGCTCCAGTAAATTTCTAAACAATGCCACCAGAAAATTCATAGCCCTAAAGACATAATGACAGAATCTTCAAATTATAATTCAGTTGACTAGAATTAAAATGCATCGTAGAGTAACATGCTTTTGGGAAATGCATGCTGCTGAGTGATTGTGGTATGAGTGAGATCGGGGCATGGGGAAAGACATCGCCTAGAAAATTAATGGTTACCACAAAAGAGATAAAGTAAGAAGAGATGGAGAATAATCTCCAACCTTGTCAACCAAAGAAGACCATTTGTGCAACTGGAAGAGCCTTTTGCTGTCTTTGCTTCAACCTCTTCTTGCACCATGCTGTACAAGTTTGTATATTTTGTTGGGTTCGACAAGTACTTGTTTTCTAACCTCTGCAGTATCAATATTTAATAATAGATTTAGCAAGGAAGCATCCACAAAATTTTCAAAATCGAAAGATCAGACCGTGTTTGCTAGCTGTATGCAGCAACATAAATCAAAAGAAAACATCTACATGGTTCAGGGAACGAAGTGCCTAAGAATATCTAGCTCCATAACATAGGAAATACTCAACCAAGGTCAGAATAATTCTGTTGCCTGGCTGAATAAACTCAATTTTCTCAAGATAATTACTCTACAAACTGTGATAAAAACCCATTTATTTGGATATTCTAGATTACTGGAAACAATTGCTTAACAGGGCTTTTGTGCTCATTCAGGAAAGGTAATTGGTAAAAAGGGCCAGAAGAGAATATTATCCTGCACCCACGAAATTAAATAAATAATGAATCAATTAACGGGAGAGAATGAAATGATAAATCAAATAATTAATGAGGACAAATGAGAGGAAGAAAAGGGACTTTAATAGAACAAATGTTGTGAAATTCCAAAATCAAAGCATTATTACTGAGTGATAGAAGGTAGAATTTAAGCAATAGAAAATAAGCAAGCAAAAACCTGAAAAATTTCAGATAAAAGGCAAAGATGGGAGACTGACCGTTATATTTCCACCAATGTCAGACTTGACCAGTGCCATGGCAGCTCCAAACTTTTCTAGATTGGGAAAAAACAAAAATGATAATCAGTTTACAGTTAACATGGATCCAGCTTGCTTTTGAGATGTCCAAGACAACTTACTAAAGAGGTAAGGAACATTCACTTAGAAGATTTATGCAACATAAATGAAAATAATTTGACAAATTACTAGTACATCCTTCTGTAAGAAAAGAGCCCTTTGCATAAATTTCTATTTGCAAGACTAAATAGCAACTTCTGTAGGTAGGACTCTTTAAAAACCGCACCGGTGTTGGATTCTTCCAAAATACACTATTTTTGGAGTATCCGACACACCATCGATATTTTTGAAGTTTAGACTTTAGATAGCCACTCACATTTTAAGAGTAAAAATGAAGTTTCAAGGCATGTGTTTGCTTCAAAATTCTGGAAAAAACTTCGTTTGCATTTTCAACCATACACCAAAAAATAAATGTTCTGTTTTCGTAAAAGTTGTTCTTCAAAATTCACATTTTTCGCAAAAACTGAAAATCTAATCTATATTGAACCAAACACATAGAAATTAACAATTCAGCCTCTTCTCTGAACTTCACTTTGAAAATAAAATTATTATGAATGTGTTTTAAATTAGTTTCTTTTAAATGTTGTAAGTATTAGATTATTTTTTGTCTTTTAAGTGGCATCCACCCAAGAGGGTTGCTACCCACAGGACAAATACGACATTTTTTGGAGATTCCGAGCTACATAGGTTTTAAATGTCAAAATTAATCAATTTCATAACTCAATTTGATTAGGAAAATTAAGATCAAGCATTAGATCGACCAGCAAAAAAGGGAGTAGCTAGAGTGTTTGCACCTTGAGACAGCACTACTAAGAAGCTTAAGCGAAATTCTTGATAGAAATAAAATAACAGAATAATTTTATTTTTAAAAGTTTTTGACCACTCAAAAAGTAGTCAAAGCAACGGGGATCCCTAAGTTATAGATTCCAAGCTAAAACACAAGATATAGTACCTATAATAGGTAAGATGTGCTTGCAGACATCTAAGAAAGGTCTGGTAAGCATTACTCCTTCCTCAGACTTGACATGCTTGATTCCTTCTAAAGCAGGGGCGAAGACGGTGCCTTCCATTTTTGTGCTTTACTGCAGTGTATATAGCATCATAAAAGTTAAAATCATTTCGGAAGTACATTTAAATGGCAATGAAAACCTTAATCCACTAACTTAACAACTCTAGTAGAAAGCGTTGCAAATAATGAAGCTCAAAGACAGAGGGACATAAAATTTGTCTTATTGGTGAACTTAATATCAACATATAGTCAAGAGTATCTGCAGAAGTTATTACAAACTACACACTTAGGTGTCAAGCAAACCAATCGGGAAAATGACCAATATGTTGAGATATCTGGATTTCATATGATAAAGGCAACACTGAATGCAATGAATAGTATGTTGCCGTAAAGAACAACCACAATGTACAAAGAATCAAATGCTGATGATCAACTTTTTACTCCAATTCAACGATCAGGATTATGCTGATGTATATTTTCTAAATATATTCAATTATAGATATATAGGCCAAGCTGAAAATAGTTGATGCACATATTAATTAACAAATCAAACAAAAAAGGGCTAAGATCACGTAGATCCTTATCATCAACTTGATTATCCATTAAACTTAGCTACTGTATGCTGTTGATCAAAAACTTCAGCATCAGTCTATTCTCAACAGATTTAAACAAAGATATCTGACTATTCAATCCACCGTCTGCAGAATCATAAACTACAAATGTACTCCGAAAAAAGGATCAAACCGCTAGTTTGCTTACTGTTAATAGTTCATAGAGGCGGATCCAATATCAGAAAAGCAGTGAACACACACAAGTATGAGCCAGTAGATATCTACACATGCATCCATTTCTTATATGCTGGATCGACCATTCTACACGAAATCAAACTAAATTTCTAAGCAAATTCTCGTCCAATTCAAGGAAAACAGTTTTTTCAGTAAAAAAATCAAACGAGATTTGCTTACAGAAATGCTAGATCTTCAAAAAAATTGAATGATACAAGTAAATCGAAGGAATTGAACAAAAGATCGCGTATAATCGAGAACTGATATTTAATACTTACAAAAAGATATACCTTATCAATGTGCTCTCTCTATATTTTTGAGCTTTCGAAGAACGCTACTGCTAAGTGTGAGGAACAAATGAAGAAGCTTTGATATTTATATACAGGCTAAGGACTGTGACCGATTCGGCGGTTACGAAACGCAAGGCACGGTGTCGTTTTTGCCTGCGCGAATTTTGCCAAGTTTGGACTATGGAGTACGAGAGCCCATTTGTTTATTTTTTGGAATTTTAATTGGGATATCAAACTTTTAGATTTTTAAAATAATTACATACTTGGATGTACTATAAATTATAAGTTATATTTTTTCTTACAGATGATATGTCGAAAGAATTATTATTTGACAATTCGTGAAAGGAAATTTAGGTTATGCATATAATTTGTTTTAAAATTTAAATATCTATTTTAAATAAATTATTTTTCAAATAAAAAAAATGAAGAAATTGGAATCCATAGAGAGTGTAAATAAGATGAGGAGAAAAAGGGGAACAACACTAAAACAACTAGAATAAAAATTTCAAGATCAAAGCTCTTGTGGATTTTAAAGTTCATCTTTTTTTTTCCCTAAAAAATTCGGACTTTAAAAAATATCTTCAAAGAAAATAAAATAGGTATATATATTTTTGGCGAAATGATCTGGTGGATCCTTGTACTTGTATATGTTTGTATTCTGAACCCTTCTATTTATTCATTTGTCATCTGGACCCCTGAACTCATCCAAACACAACATTTTAAACACAATTTTTGATGTGGCATCCTATGTGGAAAGACTCCATATGGAGAGTGTGATACACACAAAACAAGAGCGTGAGACTCCTTAAAAAGACAATAATTGTCAGATTTTTACCTTTAAAGACCATTTCTTCTTCTTTATTTTCACTCAACACCATTGTTGGACAAAATTAAACTTTTTTCTTGTCTTTTTCTCGATCTTGTCTCTTCAAATTTCTTCTCTTTTATTTTTTCCTTCGATTTACTCATCTCTTTTTTTGTGTGTAATTCTATTGTATTTTTGTTGGTTTGATTTTGTTGGTCTTCAAGATGACGGTTCGATGTAGTCAACCTAACCTCGACAAAAGTATTTAGCTAATGTCATGACTCAAATAAGACTAATATAAATTACGTGATGACAACTTTACCATTTCTCCAAAGCCTCGATTAAACCCTATTTTATCGAAAGAAAAAAAAATACTAGAAAAAGAAAGTAGCCAAAAAAGAAAACAAGAATGGTTGGTGCCTCCCTTCTTCATCTGTCAAAGACTCAATTGTTTTCATCATTTCAATATCTTCTTCTTCCATAGTTTCTCTCTCTACACCTTTGTTTCCATAAAAATATATAAATTTATCTAAATTTCTTCTTCTTTTGTTCTTGATTTCCGTATATATATATATATATATATATATATATATATATATATATATACTCTCTATGTATATCTGCAAAAAAAGAATATCAAAAAAATAATTACAGTACAGTTATTTTTCCAGACAAAGGGAGAAAAGGGGAGGTCCAAAATATACAATCTTGGAACCCCATTACTCCAATTATTCAATTCCTTTTTTGTGTACCCCTTTTTCATATTTGGCCAGCTTTGCATAACCCTTTTTTCTTCTCTGTTTTGAATACCCTTTTGATTTTTCTTCTCTGTGGAGGGAGAGTTTTGCTGCATAGATCTCTGTAGATGAGGAATATGTGTGTTTTCTCAATCATTTTGAGGGTTTTTGATCATTTGAGTTTTTTTTTATTGTCCTTGCCCAGATCTTGTTTTTGTGAATTGAATTGATGTGATGTGTTTATTTTGGTCTAATTGTTTTGTTGTTGTTGTTTTTGAATAATTTGATGAGTAAAGATCTTCAGGGTTTTTTAAAAATAATGACTATTCTTTTACTACGTACGTGGAATATAATATTCATACGTGGATTAAAACTTTTTTTTTTGGCCAACGTGTACGTGTTCACGCATCATACCACATCAAATATTGTGTTTGGATGGGTTCAGGGGTCCAGATGCCAAAAGGGTAAGTAGAAGGGTCTAGAATACAAACAGAGACAAGTATAAGGGTCTATCAGATCATTTCGCCTATATTTTTTAAGGCGTGATATAAACTTTTGAGTAATTGAAGTTGATTCAAATTAATGTTGACATAAAAAAAATAGGAGAACTTTCGCAAATAGCCATTATAATAAACTTAATTATGCTCCATATCTATAGTTTGCATATTTACGGGTTGTAGCTATAGTTAAGTTGTCTCGTTGTATAATTCACGGGTATATTTGTATAAACTCGAAATAACGAATTTATACAATTACAAACATCAGAAGTGTAAATAATTATACAAATTACGAATTATACAAAAGTTATACAAATTCCGAATTATACAAACGTGTGAATCATACAAAACTAAAAAGTTAAGCCGCATAATTATAGCTAAAAGTAGGTCGCGAATTGTAATTAAGGCAAACTATAGATATGTTAACTAATTAACTAGTAGTATATGTTTGCTTATACGCGTAATTTTTCCTGAAAAATATGTTGATAAGAATATACCACAATTTGATGATCCATAAGAATTTTTGAATAATTTATAAAAATTCATATGATCGTGAGAACTTGTGATTGAAAAAATGTGTGTCCATCTATTAAAAAACTCGTAGTGCTATGCTGGGACTTGAAAATAATTTATTCTAAGAACTTGATAATCGTAACAAATTGGAGCAAATTATGTCTCTGTGCATCCATCATAAACTTCTTGTATAATGTTAGAATTTGTGAACAATAAAAAATTTGATACAATTTATACTAGATTATTGGTGATCTGTTGTGACTTGCAGTAAAATTTGTCTATTCATTTAAATTTCCGATAATCCATCAAGACTTTGTGCTAAAGTACTGACAGACAAGCTCAAGTTATGACGCATAATTTTATTTTTGTTGAATGTTTTTTTAAATTGTAAGTATCATTTTGTTGTTGCTATTGTTAATTTCTATATTAATTTGTTTATAATATATTTTTACTTGAATCGATAATTTATTAAAAATAATATTTCTATTTTTATAAGTCAGAAATAAATCGTGTACACGCTATTCTTCTCAAACTCGTCATATGAGATGAATTAGATGCTGTATCTTGTTGTGGGAGGTCATAATTTAAATAGCGGTGCAGAATGATCATATCTGTGCAAATCTCTGTCCCAAACCATGTTACCTCATAGTGGGCCTAAGCCCATATAAAATTAAAGCCGCGAGTCCAGATCCAGTCAGAATAACCTTACACTATATCATCTCCTCGAAAACCCTAGTACTCACTTGACAATCCACACCAGTAGCCTCACTCTTCGCGCCTGATAGCAGCTCCATCAGATCGCCGAAAATGGTAAGTTTTCACGCAGTTTACGCATTTTCGAGCTCTGAAATTTAATGTTGAGATTTGAAGAAATGTGTTGGATTGTTTTCTGCAGCCGTTCAAGAGGTTCGTAGAGATCGGAAGAGTTGCCCTCGTCAACTATGGGAAGGATTACGGGAAACTTGTTGTTATCGTCGATGTCATTGACCAAAATAGGGTTCGTGTTCTTCGCTTTTTTGCTTTCCCGAGCAGCTTTTATACTCTACGTTTCAATTTTTTGTAATTGAGTAACTCCGATTATAGGACGTTCCAAACGCTTGGCATTGTTCTCCTGATAGTATCATTTTACAAATACTTATACGCCTCAATCCATGCTATTTATGATCGGATTTATGTGGTTCCTAAAATTGTATTAGATCATCGTTCAACTTGTTGGTTTCATTGTTAGTTTGTTATTTTCTGATTAATCGAACTGCTTTGCCATGTCTTTTGGCAAGGAAGATCGTCCTTCTTAGTTTCTTAGTTTATGAAGGATACTTTCAAGGCCTATGATGGAATATGAGACATGCCTACATTGTCTGATCATACAAGTTTGATTGAACAACATGAACTGAGGCCTTGTTTTAAGGATTGACAAACAATAGTTTTCACATATTTACAGTGGTAAAAATTTGAATTAGCAGCTATGAAAATCATTTTCAATTATTAAGTACTTGCTTGTTTGGAAATCTGTTTTTAAAACCATTCCATTTTCCATGGGCTATAATCCTCTATACAAAATTTCTTTGTAAAGCATGGAGAGTTATTTAGTCTGTCCCTATTTGTCCTGGAATCCTCAAATATACAAAAAAAAAATCTGTTGATACAGAAACGTTTGCAAAATGGACTACATTATTACATCAAAGGATACATTAAGTTCCCCTAGGATCTGTTGTGCATTCTGTTCAGACCTTTACCAATTAGTAATACAGAAGGCAATAAATTAGAGTCTCTGGTGCGCTTTGTCAATAGCGTATTCAGCGCTGTACGTTGCCAAGAATGAAATGGGGCAGAGATTCTAGCACAAGGACTATCTTGCAATTGTCCTTGTGCATTCAGATGCCTCTTCATTTTTTGAAAACTTCTTCAAACTTGGGTCATACAAGAAATACCTAATATCTATTTTCTAACATATCAAACAAAATGTCTTTTATAATATTTTGACAAGTTCTTTCACGGTTGAGCTAATAAATAGGCCAGTTGGCGGGATCATGTTTTCATGGGCTAATTTTGCCACTCCTACTTAATAATTTCCTAGTTTACTTCAGTTTAAGCTAGATAGTGGCTAGTTGTTTAATTGGCTGTTATATTACTTGTACAAGATGGAGAAATTATTAACTGCTTTAATGAAATACCTATCCATCTCGATAATTGACAGGCTCTTGTTGATGCCCCAGACATGGTGAGGAGCCAGATGAACTTTAAGAGACTTTCACTCACAGATATCAAAATCGACATTAGTAGAATCCCAAAGAAGAAGACCCTCATTGCTGCTATGGAGGCTGCTGGTGAGTATAGTGCTTAGAATTTTTTATTTTCCTTCTAGAAGATGTAGATTAGTAATTACTTTAGCAGCTCCCTATGCATTCTACTTGGTTGAAAGTTTTATGTAGTTAGGTCACTCTTTTGATTTGTGCTCCCAGACGTGAAGAACAAATGGGAGAGCAGTTCCTGGGGAAGAAAGTTGATAGTTCAGAAGAGGAGGGCCTCACTTAATGATTTCGACAGGTTCAAGCTTATGCTGGCAAAGATAAAGGTGTGATTATGTTTAATATTAAAGTTACCTTCATTTTTTGCTTGACTGGTTCAACCTACCCCATTCCTGAACACTCTTGGTTAAAGCTTAGAGCAAGAAGATTGTTTACCTGAAAAAGTGGAGAAAGTCTTTTTGTGTTGAGATTGAAAAGGCTATTGTTACACTATCCTTGTGCTTCAACTTAATTATGGACCAATTTTTCCTTCCAAACTAGACTTTACAATTGTTAAGGTCTTGAAAATGTAGTTGGTTTGGATCCCCAGTCAAACATTGAAATTTCTGTGGTATTTGTCTTCTGCCACAAGCTGATACAATCATATTGATTTTGCAGAGGGCTGGAGTCGTGAGACAGGAGCTTGCTAAGCTCAAGAAGGAAGTCGCTTGAAAACTTTTTGATTAGTCAAATTGGAATATTAGATTTTCAGAAGTTGTAGTAGTACTTGTTTAGCTTTGAGATTTTGTTGCATTAAGGGAAGAAAAACATACTTTTGTTTTTACTTCCAACGTCTTTCAATAGTTTTTCTGATGAATTTCCAAGAATTACCTGCTCTGTTATTTAATGTAATGGCTTAATATCTTTTTGTTGTGTGCAATCAATTAACTATTACTCCTTCCTCTTCCCAAAGTGTTGGGGTGTCATAAACATGTAGGGCTAACTCAATATCATTCCTTCTGGTTTGGTACTATTGGTATAGATCATTAAGAACTTGAGGTTCTAACTCAGTAGAAGAGAAATGGTGTAACAAAGACTTGGGAGTTGGAAATATGTACCCAGAAAAGGCAATGCAAATTAGAAAAACATGTCTAATCCTGGTGAATTGTCATTTCACTAATAGAAGATCCACCGAAGAAAAGGGAGAAAATGAAGCAGAAAAATCAATTAACATGAGACACGGTATTATCTTTCTCTCGGGAGTAAAAAGATTGATAAAACTTGAGAATAGGTTCGCTGGCCTACGAAATCCTTGATTTACACTAGTTCCACATGTAGCTTCTTCATGTGAAATGAAACAGACTAAAAAGGAAATAAAGACAAATAAATTAAAATGGAGGGAGAACTAAAACAGAATACCACAATCAAATATTCTAAAGTCGAGTTAAAAAGATGCATTCAGATCGACCCTAAAAGAATTCCTTTCACTAGGCATAAGAGAAAGGTTACATCGATTTCGTACAACAATATATTTATTCATATATTTAGATATATAATAAAAAAAACTCTCGCACTTTACTCAACATTTCTTTGGATGAGTCTAAATGCACTATGGTGGCCAGCATCTCTAATCTAGAAACAAAAACAAGAAATATGATAAGTTGGATAAGCTTCAATTGTCACATATAGAAGGTACAGCACATTAACCAATTTACAGCACTTGGAGACATCCTCCGTAAATAGGATCGAATGTTCAATCAATCAGGAAATTCTCTCTTTAAAAGTGCATTCTCTTACTTTCTGATTGAAAGAAATTCAAAGCTCCGAAGAGGGTTATCATGGTTGCCCTTTGTGAGTGAAGTTCGCGAGAATGATGATGGTTTTGTTTCAATTCCCTGCTGAATTCTCTGTGTGGTAGATAGACGGCCAGTGCTTGACACTAATCTGCTTGAGCGACTATCCGTGGGTTCAGCAGACGAGGTCGGTTTGCTGCTTGACATGACAGCCCTTTTAGAAGAGCTTCCATATCTCGAGCTACGGCCTCGCTCTGAATCAGCTTGCTGCAAATAGAGAATAAGCTTTACTAGTTTAGCACACAACGGCTTTTTCACCTAATAGCTCAATGTGACAACTCAAATAAATATAATCTAGAATTCAGAATTTTGTACCACATAAAATACAGAAGTATAGCTAAACAGTACATACATTTTCTTATGCTACTTTCTAGTTAATATACGAATAGTATAAACTGTTGATTCACTAAATATCCTGTTAGTGCCTTAACTTAAAGCAAGTAAATAGATTACGACACAAATTGTCCGAGCCTATTGAAAGGAATGTTGTTTGTTATTTCTCTTTTTTTAGAGAAAAAGGAGAGATCAATACCACATCTTTGGATGAAGGAATATCCTCTGAAGTCCTCTGTCTGGAGTGTTCCCCATGCCTACCAGTTGCAGAAGTATTCCTTCTGGAAAATGCTTCAACAGCACCAGTAAATCTATCCCGAATATCTTGCCCCACTAGATTAAAGAATAAATACACAAGCGTCAACTAGAGATAACTGTTAAAAGCTGCAATTTCATTAATACGCAAACAGAGTTAGATGCTGGCACTTAAATTCACCCTTGCCACATCTGGAAATTGGAAGGTCAAGAGTGGATACTCATAATCCAGGAATTTAAAGGCAAACATTTTACAAATTATCTGTTACTCAAAATAAAACTCATAGATAAGACATAATTTTGACGTGTCTTGCATGAATAAATTACTAAATGCCAAAAGAAACTAATTACCCCAGCCGAATAATCCCTAAAACGAGCTACTAAAAATAGACATCACGCCTTATTTGAGAATACATACAACTTTTTTTGGAGAATATATGCATCTTCAACTTCAAAAATAATACCTGACGCCCTTCCTGGCCTTTCTGCAGATGGCCCAGCATTTAGTCCGGCATTCCCACTAGGATTCTGGAAGAAATACAACGCATTACACTTCTGTTCATAAGAAAGTTAAGCAGCGATTTGCAATGATAACATCCAAAATAAAGTTTTCAAATACTAACTCTTCCTCGAGAACTGGCACCAATCTGAGGATACTTCAAAATTGTCCAATCAAATACATAGTCGAACTGATAACCTGCACCAATGAAAGGTTAAGATAACATCATGAAAGACAATCAAAGACTAAAAATGGGATAGTTAACAACTGGGGAAATTTTTCGGACCGAAAAAAAAGTAGGCATCAAAGATATTTTTAAAAAAGAAGAGAAATTACCTTCACGAATAAACAAGTCTCTGAAAAGCCTCTTCAAATATGAATAGTCAGGTTTATCTTCAAATCTTAATGATCGACAGTAGTGGAAGTATGATATGAACTCAGATGGATAAGATTTGCACAGCACCTGTTGTGGACAAAAAAAGGAGTCTTCTCTGAATTACCTCATGCACTGACAAATCAGAGGCAAGATGGCCCAAACTAAGGCCAGACTTTATCAACCACAACGAGCTTGTTTTACAATAATCATAATAAGTACATTTGACATGATCCATACTTGACGCAAACCAGGGTAAAGGTTAGTGTTACTGTCATACTTCAACAAAATATTGAGATGAGGTGACTGCCTTGTAACATGAACTCATCATTCACAAAAGGTGATGTAGGTTGTACCAAAATGTATTCATTTTTTTTTTGAGGAACAGGTAACTGTATGTACCAAGATGTATTCATATTAGGTAATAAGTACCTCTATTGGTGTTAACATCTTTTTCTCACTGATTTTGTCATATTTCTGCTTCTTAGTACCACCTTTAAGTCCCTGCCATGGAAGGCTGAGCCAAAAAGAAGATGTCCCAAGTCAGGAAACAGGAAAACACCCAGAATTTACAATAAGAAGAAACAGAACAAAGTCAGAAATATGACTTGAAAACAAAACAAAGGGCATAAAATCCAACCTTCCTCTAAGAAAATACATAAGCACATAACCAAGAGATTCCAAATCATCTCTTCTGCTTTGCTCTGCAATAAAAATGAAAAAGGACAACAATGATCAGTTGTAAAAGGTACTGAAACTAACTATGCCCCAAGTAGTTCAAGAATCTAAACAAGATACACCTACCAACTCCAAGATGTGTGTTGACACTCGCATACCGAGCAGTTCCAGTCAGATTCTTGTTTTCCCTGGGGAAGAAAATAATAAAGAAGACCATATAGAGGCAGTCAAAATACAAATTTATCAGAACTGAGGAGAAAAGATTTAAAGAATGAAATAAAAATTTGACCAGCGCACTTTTTGAAACTACACTTTTCTTGCATCCTCTTTAAAAAAATGCCTTACTTTACCTATCCCCCCAAAAAATAAAATGACCAGCACACAGTCATCATTGTTTCATCCTTTTTCTTTTACTGTTCTTTCATGGACTATGAATGAAGTCACGAGGAGGATAAAAGGAAAAGCTATCCATTTTCATAATGAAGCAGATTTTGGTGCTTTAAAGAAAAAGAATCTATCAATACAGTCATGTCAAGCAAATTGATATAATTTTTCACTAGGGAAAAAACGAAGGCCACCAGAAATTGTGATCATGCCTCTTTCTCATCACTCTCACACTTAAACGTAGAAAAGAGCTCTAGAAGAAAAAAAACAAAAGAAAAGAAAAAGTGCAAAAATCAGACACCCAACATACAAAATTCTTGATGATGAAGACTTTCTAAGGATATGGAAAAGAATCAAAATTCTGCTCTTTTTTTTCCTTTAAGAAAACTATTCACGAGCATATCGATGTATGTGTATACATATATTTATCAAGGACCAGACCATGTCAAGATTGTTGTTACCTGTATGGTATATGCTTGTGAGTCTGGAGATCCCTATACTTTTTGGCAAGCCCAAAGTCAATTGCATAAACCTGTCATCAGTATTTAGACACCATTGCATCAGCTACCAACACTTTATTTTCCTTGAAGCTCTTACTTCAACACTGGTATTCGGTAAGCATAAAACATCCAATTACAGACCTAGAGAACCATAATAGTGGATCAAATAGATAACTTAACCTTAGAAAGTTTAAAGAGAAAAGAAACATTAACTTTAACACCAACACCATATCAGAACATCAGAAGCTCAATTAAGTCATTCCTACACACCCTCAAGACATCACTCAATCTTTTCAGCAACAATACATGAGGTAATCCTACACTTATACTGTAGAACCCATTCATGAAGAAAGCTGGACATGAATTGTAGACTTTGTAAGCTGCAACAAGCATCGCTGTATGACATGATTACACCTAATAGCATACAAGCCAGTAGTTGGGATATCAACCACCAACATGCAGCCTCTTAACTTGAACAGAAGTTGCATTTCCAATTCAAGCATAGAGATAGCATGCACAGTTAAAGGAAGCAACTTAGCCAGAATTCAACAAAAAAGAAATCACACTTCAAAAATTGTTTCCACAACCAAATATCAGTAATAGACTTTAGCCAACCTGAAATCTGAACTCAGTAAACCACCAATGATCCCAAACTATGTAATTCTTTTCTATTATATGGTAAAGATAATAATGATCCCCAACTCATAAGGAAGAAAAGAACTGCTGGAAAACAGACATCAATAAGCGACTATTGGCCAGAGCCATGACGGAATACTTAGAAGTTCATTTTGATAATGCCAAAAATAAGTTTGTACAAGCAGGGCATGAACGCATACCTGATTTGCCTTGCGACCTAAGCCCATTAAGAAGTTGTCTGGCTTTATGTCACGGTGAAGAAATCCTCTGGAGTGCATGTATTCAACTCTATTAATCTAAGAATGGCACAGGACAAGTTATTATTACCTCATGTAAATAGGCAAACATGTAAGAATGTTACTCTTTAGAAAGAAATGGCTTGTTGATACGTACGAGTTGATCTGCTAGCATTAACACTGTTTTCAAAGTAAACAACCTGTTGCAATAGTTGAAAAGGTCTTCCAAACTTGGTCCAAGAAGGTCAATGACCATTATATTGTACTCGCCCTCCACTCCAAACCATTTGAGGTTAGGTATCCCGGCTTCATTCAGAATGGAAAAGATAAGGAGATTAATTCACTATTCATAAGAGTGTCACTGGCAAATTTACTTGCTACATAACATGAACGACAAAAACATCATCTTTCGATAGTTAAAAATAGATGTTACAAGAATTTTGTATTTTGGTGTAGGGAAAGCATGATAGATGCCTTGTTTCAATATTTTGAGTTTTTGGAATTACTAGGGATGAAGCTGTAACAGCTATGCTGTAATGATAGGGAGGTTTTTCCGTTTTTGCAGTACTTCATTGGTACTTCTTTTAATGATAGTGGTGTTCAGATCAGTTTGTGTGAATCTTGGTTATTCCACCCGACACCTGCTACCTCCTACCAACACATGGCTGAGTAACTTTGTTCATCAAGGTTTAGGCAGATGGAAAACGATCACCTTGTGGTTTTCTCTTCTTCTTTTTTTCTATTATTGCCTTGTTGGGTTTTGAAACTAAGATCTCATGGTTCTCCTCCCACTTTATTGGCCACTACGCCACACTCTAGGGTGCTACTTCCATGGTACTTAATTAATGAATTCTACCTACCATATAAAGGAAAATTCAAACAAGCCCATAGAAAATAAGTTTCCTTTTCCATTAATATAATAACTTGCCATGTGAAATAGAAGTTGCATAAAAATGAATAGAAAAATCTCCAAATAAACAACTAGATAAATCCATTAATTTGAAAATTAAAACAAGGGGCCAGCAAGTGCAAGGTTCTGTAGAACAGACCAGACTTATGCTTTAGTGGCACTCCACTGTTCTTCTCTCTTTGTTTCGTTTTAAGAAAAAAAAATTGAGTTGTTTTTAAGAGTTAGTATCCAAGAATAAAAATCACATTTGCAACATATGTTGTAATTTGTAAAGAGATGATATGTAATATCAGGGGGTGGAAGTGAGACTTACTTCCTCCTTGGAGTAGCATATAAATTTTCGATTCATAGTGCAGTTGAGGGTGCCTCGTCTTGACAGATTCCTGAAAGTTAAAATAACAAGAGAAAAAAACCCTGAAAACAGTCCTATCACATAAGTCTTGAAACCCATAACCCACAGGAGATTAAAACACATACTTGCGAAATAACCAAGCCAAACATATCCAAAAAACTAGTTTTGCATTCCATAAGCAGCATGATACCAAAAGAACGTAGAAGCTCATGGAACGAGAAAACATGACTGCTTTGGAATTCATATTCACATTTCATATACTTTTTTTATCAACAAGAAATCATCTATATCCAACCCTTTGGGCCAACCACAACCTTCGAAACTCGGGGACAATGGGCCCGCCACTCTACCCTTTTCCACAGCTTATTTTCTTTTTTTCGATGGTAACTGGTAACACTTTGATAAAAGAAATAAATTTAAGTAGTTTTTTATAACTACATAGTGCAGTTCTACTTAGACTAGGAACCTCTTCCGGAAAATGAAGTATTACAACAAGTTAGATGCTACTTCAATATCTTAGATGAACATTCATCCTGTGTTCCAACTTCCACCAACTTACAAATGCTTCTATTATACACCTTAAATTTCCAGAATAGATATTCATGCTAAAAGAAGTTTCACCATTTTTTGTTTTTCCTCAGCAGAGTAGAACAAGCAATAGATAGAAAATTCTTATAGAACAAGAATTACTTGAAATCCCATCAGATTAACTCAACACAATAATGTCTCAAAACTCTTGTGATATTAAAAATATTGGCAATATGTCATGATAGCAAGAGAACAAAGAACAATAGAAGCAAATGATCTGTTTAAGCCATTAATTATGTTCAAACTAGTTACCTGTGTAGGGATAAGTGTGACATTAGAGAACCCCAATTGCCTTTAAAGGTAAGTATTGGACTGAATAAAGCGGAATAGACATACAAGATTCACATAACTGATTCGGGATAAGGTAAACTAGATTGATTTAATGTCACAACAACAATAAAATGCATTAGTCATTACATGGAAAAATGAATCCAGCCACGCGAACTCCCTCTATGCAATAAAAAAAAAACAGAAAAGATTGATAATTGCTGGTTAGAAATGGGCTCATACCAGCTTAATAGCAACTTCTTCTCCATTCTGTAAATTCACACCTGAATCAACAAAGACATAAGCAGGTAAAAAAATACTACCAATAATACAAATGTCAAAATGAGGCTAATCCCGAATCATATAATATCAAACAGAATCAATGAACAAAAGTAATAACAGAACATACCTAAATAAAGCTCACCAAAAGACCCACTTCCAATCTTCCTTCCCAGCTTAAACTTCCCACCCACAACATGATCCATGGTGATTCAATCACCCTCTTCAAATTCACCAAAAGCAATACTTTCACAGCAATAATCACCTTTTTCGCCAAGAACAATACTTTCACACCAAAATATCGTTAAAAAATTCAATTTTCAATCAAAACCCCACAATGAGGCAAAACCCAACAACAAAAAATCCTAAAAATTATACAGCAACAACTGTATTATTCAGCTACATCCTTCAACAACAAAAACAAACGCGGGTCAATCTTCAAATATACATAAAGAATTAGAACCCTAAATCACAAATTAAGTCATCGATCCACATTGATCAATTAAAAACAAAAAAAGGCAATCAATGTAGGATAAAAGTAGAAACAAAAACCACGTAGATTTTCTGTATATAAATAGAAAACTTTCGGTTTGTTTCGACAGAGGAATCAGAAAAAAAGGGGGACAAAGAAGCGAAGATCGAGGGCAAAGTGAGAAATAGAAAGGAAAAAAAGGTGTTTTTAGAAAAAGATAGCAAATGATTTTGATGCTGTGTGCTGTGACAAAAGCTATGAAGAGAAAGAGAGATGAATATACGTGTGGGGTGGGGAATTTGGGGGAAAAAGATAAGGGGAAAATATGAAAAACATTAATTTTTCCGTGATGAATTAATGAGAAATTTGTATTACTTATAAAATATTATTTTTTTATTTACATGTTGTTTTTATTAAAAATAAGTATTTCTTTAAATTTGTCATTCACAAATTAATAAAAATGAATTATTTTTTCTGTTTATCATTTAGAGTTATTAGCCTGTTATGCATTTAATCAACATAAGAAAACTAGTTAAATAATTCATGTTCATTTTGGTTAAATCAAAATATACTAATTCATGTTCTTGAAAATTTGATTTCAAGAAAATATAAAATAAATATACAATGATAAACTTACATATTTTTTTAAGGAGCATGAAATCTAAAATGGTGATAGCTAAATAAGAACAAATGAAGTACTCCTATAATACAGTGAATAAGAAAAGTCGTTGAATATTTTTTAATGCAAAATAATAATTTTTACTAGGGTAGCTTTTTGTTTCTCACGGAACATAAAATAGGAACAATATTTTTTTTTTAAATTTACTTTTCCTTGTTCTTAATCTATCTGATGATGTTTGATACACAGAGAATTTAATGAAAAGGAAAAAAAGTGAGTAGTGTAATCTAAAATAAGTTATTCAAATTTTGATGGACGTGAATTATCTTATTATGGGTGAAAGAGAAAGATTAAAATATTATTACTAAATATAGAAAAAAAATCTCCTTTGAAATCTATTCAAAAAATAAAAAAATATCGCACAATTTAAGACATACTTAAATACTAGTTAAATCGAGTTCATACACATCATTTGTTTAATTTATTAAAAGTAGTTGATATGTATTGTTTGAAATTAAAGTATAAAGTTAATTTTATAAATATATAGTTGTGTGTCTAAATTCGTGTGCAATTAATTCATGCTATATATAAATTATATTGAAATATAGGAAATATATACCCACACTCAGCATAGTTCAATACTAACTTAATCAGTTAGTCCAATATGTCAAATATGCACCCATATTGCAGCCAATTTTTTTCTTATAATCGCTTACAAATTAAATATAAAAAATTAATTTTTAGATTTCGAATGTATAAAAAATGAATGAATATTTTCTTGTAAGAAAAAAATTAAAATATTTTTATAAAAAACTATAAACTAGAGAATAAATTACAAGTTGTTTTTAATTTTATCACCTTTTTTTTTTATTGAGATCTGGGATTTTTTTTATTTATTTATAAATGATCGAGAAATCTTAATTCTTCGTTATACTATATTTGGCCCCCATCAAGCTGTAAACTTTTAAAAAAAAATGTAGACAGGGACGGGAGGAACAGAAAAGTATATTGTAAGTGTAGAAAGGAATTAGGAAAACATGGAAAGAACAGCTGACCAACCATTTTTATTAATACATTTACTCAATGAAGGATGACCCCTACCCATTCTCACAACTCATAACTTATGATGGTTAATTCCAATCTGCTCCCACGTGCTTGAATTAAAAAAAAAGATATTTTTCGATTCTAAATGCTCGATTTTGAAATTCTTTAAGTCTTTATTTGCATTAGTTAATTGTCATTGGATTTCAGGTAGCTATAGATTTTAAACACATTTACAAAGAATGTTAATTGCTGCTAAAAACACATATTTAGCAACAATTAAGTTATTGTCATTAATTAATTGCAGCTAAAAATTATTTTTGATGTAGTGTGCGTAGGGATTTGCTGATGTTTGGTAGTTGGCCTTCGCTACAATTTGGTTATGAGACTTTGAGCGTTACTGATTAGTAGGAACAACACCATTGTTAAATCGCCACTGTACGTTGAGTGTTGCTGGGAATTGTCATGTTGCGGTTGGTAGGATTAACACTAGTTTGTGTTGTTTATTGGTTTATTGTAGGGCAAGATTCATCGACTGTAATTCGATTTTATAAGTCTAATATTGTGTGGTGATAGCTTCAATGCTTGGGCATGAAGATTTTTTCTACTCTTCAAGATGCCTAAAGAAAAGTTCATGATCGAGAAGCTTTTCATAGAGTTGTTTGTATGTAATAGTGGATTCACAAGCACGTATGGCTGCTGAAATTTCACGGAACTCATGTTCTAGACCATTGAGAATCTTGAGGCGATGAGTGTATTTTGAATGAGTTGGTCTTGACGAAACCAGAGAGTAAATGTAGAATTGACACTAGAGACTGTGCTAGTTGTGATAGTGTAAGATGAAGCTTGAATAGATCAAGCTAGATGACCATAGAGATATCATGACGGTCCACAAGCATGTAAAATATGTGCATTCCAAGTTGCAAAGTTTTGACTGTCATTTAATTTTATTGGTAATTGTGAAACATGATTGAATTGGACTATCGTGTTATTATCAACACTATAGAGTAAAAAATTGCCCATTTGTGGAGGGTGGGTGGGAGAAACAAAATAATAATCCTACTCATTCTCTTGTTTGCTTTTATTGCTGGATATAGCATATATATAAATAATACTATACAAAATGAGTCTTAACAATAATCTAAGCTAACTCCACAATAATGGGGGAGATAATGCTAATTACCTAATCCTTATAACAACCTGCTAAAGACCTAGTAAAACAGTACAAATTGGCAGTAAATTAATACTGTAGTAATTAATAACCACCAGTAACTAATGACTAGCTAATTGATACAGCATTAACTAACGCATTGATAATTATTCAAAATTTTGTTTTAACATTTGTTACAAAAGGGATATGATGCTACACAGTATATATTTACATGTATTACAATAAATCTTACACCACTTTTGTAATTGAGAGAAACTCGATGACTATATATATATAGGTTGTAGGCAATGAGAACTTATATATATTCAATTATTTGGTATCGAAATATAGTTATTGTTCCGTTACAACAACTCTCTCAGATCTCAATCAATGGATAGATTAATCATGTGATCCCTCATTTTTTTCAGATTATATGCACCAAGTGACATCTGGAAATTAATATAATGCATGGTCCGACCATCTTAAAAAAATTCTTTATTTTATTAACTTTATTAAATTAAAACAAATTGAAACGGAAAGACCAGTACTTTTTGAATTTTTTAAGGAAAATGTGACATCCCGTAGAAAAATATCTTATTGTGTAGCACAAGCTTCATTTTATATATGGATTAATTAATGGAGCCCATGCACCCAATAATGAATGAATAAAACAAGAGTTTATGCATGGCAAATTGCGGCAGCTACTATTAACTTGTTGATCACTCCTTTTAATTCATTTCGTGATCCGCCATGACAGAAATTTAAGGGGCCGTTTGGCGATTTGATATGAAATTATGAGATGAAGTTGGAATTTTGTTTAAATATGTGATTTAGATTTTTTATGTGGTATGTTTTTTCATAAATATAAAAATTTCATAAATCGTAAAACTATTACAATTGTCCCAATTTTATACAATCTTATCAAATAAATAAAATTTTATAAAATTTCATAATACACTATCACAAAGTTATTCTTTAAAAATACATGATTTATTGATCAAACTTTAATTCAAAAAAAAAAATAAAGCAATATGTAAGTTGTGGTGTACTAGTCTTTAATAGTCTCCCCATATAGTAGGGACAATTTTTTCACGTTGAATTTGCATTTCTTGTTCATATGACTAAGAAGACGAACCAACATTGTTACTTTGAGCCATTTGTTGGTCAATTTGATTGGTAAATAAATTTGATAAAAAATTAATGAATTTGGTGAATACAAATGGTAAAGTAGAAATTGATTTGAAGTAATAATAAATTCTATGTTAGTGAGAATAATCAATATATGAGATGTAAATGGTTTAAAAAGTAATGATATGAATTATAAATTTTATTTACTTATGAAATAAATGGTTAGTAAATATAAATGTGGGTTGTTTTTACAAAATATACACTTTTGGATCAATTTTTGTATTTGAAAAATTCAAAATCATGATTTTTAGAGAATGTGGGATTTCATCTCATGAGATGAAATCAGCTTGATATCGCATGTTCAAACGGTGATTTCATATCGCGATATCCAAACGCCTACTAAGAAAAAAAATAACTTTTTATTATATATATATACACACGGTTGAATTTCTTCGATATACAACATAAGTTATAAAGTCTTAGATTTACAACTAGATCAAAATATACATACATTATGAAATTGTAAAAATAGATCGACACTCCTTATACAAAGTATTACGTAGACTCCTTACAATTGTTGTTGTAGGGAAGCTTTGGCAGCTAGTTCATCAGCTTCTTTGGAAAAATTCAAAAATATTTTGAAGTGTACAACCATAAATGTTTTTAAACACCATATAATAATGCATGAATAATCAAACCAAATAATCCACGTAATGCATTATCCATGTACTCTCCTTTCTCTTCAAGCTGTATTATATATGTAAAAGGAATAATATTAATGCTGTAGTAAATAATTGGTACGTGTTGAATATATTATGCAACCATATATCTCATTATTACTCTAATAGAGATATAATAATTATCTTGTTTATTTAACTATGTTCTTCAACACGCCTTATCATTTTCAGTTTGACTTGTTTATTTTTTTTATATGGTAACTCCCTTTATATGAATTAATGTTGACTCTTAATTAGTGGCCGTGAGATTCGAATATTTGACATTTTTTTACTTGAATACCATATTAAAACGTGTAATATCATCTTATCTAAAAGATTAAACTATTGCAGACACACATTTATTTACACTTGATAATGTCTATGGACAAGAACGGAAGTAAACTTTAATACAAAAAAATATTTTGGTCCAAATTGCAAAAAAAAAAAAAACTTAAAATTCTAAATTGCATGTTCAAGCAAAACTTCAACTTCATCTCAAATGATTTTGTATCATTATTTTATCTCAAATGGCCAAAAGGACCATTAGTATATAAACACAAATAATTAAATTCTTCGATTAATAATGGATCAATAATGATTCTATTTTGATTATTTTTTCTCTTATTTGTGGTACCTAGCAGACGCCAGTTGTGATAGACAGAAAATTAAGATTGAGTCATTTCTATAAATATTGACGAGACATTTGAAATAAATTGATTTTAAGATCTATAGAGGAAAATAGCTGGATTAAATAGCAAGGCCATGTGTTTTATCATAATGAAGTTGGTAGATATAAATTATTTGAAATGATAGATTTTCTATAATGCAATAAATACACGAAAGAGTTTAAGCTTTATATATTGAAGATTATAAATTTATAATGCATATTTATATATTCAATTAACTTAAACCATAATTGAAGATAACCGTACAGAAAGGAAAAAAGTCAGAAAAAAGAAGATAATTTATTAATATTAGCATTATTTGGTAATCTAGAATTAATTTTAAATTATTTGTTAATTTAATAGCGGAGTTAATATTTTGAATCCATGAGTATTAGATTCCAGAAAAGAAAATTTACTAAATTTTTAATAAATTAGTTATATATATTAAATGAATTTCCAAATACAAATACCAAATTTGAATTAAAATTGCTGAAACTCTAGAGAAACTTGTAGCTCCGCTACTATACAGTAGAAAGTAGGAGTGAGTATATATGAGTTACTTTCATAACGAGGGTATATAAGCCCTAAATGCCAAAGTTGGGTATATCATATCATTTTTCCTTAAATTAATGATATAAAGAATTTATTATAAATATCTGTATCTTAAATCAAAAATGAAAAAGTAAAATTTATTTATTTTTCATATTGAGACAAAACCAACCTTTCATTTTTCCTTTACTACTTTCAAAGCATGTGATGAAATAAAACAAAACTGCAATTATAATCTTAATGGGAGCACAATTTATCCCAACAACAAAACATTATAAATAATCACTTTATTATTATTATTAACGACATTTTTCTCCATCTTCTTTTTTCCCTTTTCCTTATTATTAAAGTCACTATATATTCATGCAAAGTGAAATTTTCAGGTCCATTTTTTTGAATCTTTTAACAAAGACAAGTATGATTAGGGTCCACTAATGTCATCTTCTAATCTTAATTTTGTGTACATACAATCTTAATTATTTATGATTTGGGATGATTCCATGTAATGACACTTCATAGTTTGTCGTTATTTTTGTAATTATTGATGCTACCTTAACCAACGAGACATTCTTTCATTTAAAATGAAAAATTATGTTTGAGAAAATTCTCCCAAAATTTGAGTCATTAATGTACTTAAATTGCTTTTTCCTTGGTAAATGCTAAAATTTAAACCATTTTACTTATTTTCACTTCAATTTATTACCTTCTTCGTCCCATATTAGTTGTCCATCGTCCTTAAAAAATCATAAATAAAAAGGGATAGTTTACTAGCTTTATTCTTTAATAAATTCTTAACAAACTTATTTACACTTTCAAAAAGAAATAATTGTAAGGATAAAATGTTTTATTTATTGATTGATTTTGTAAATTGACATAGTAATTTTTTAAAAATAAAAATTTATGATAACGTGGACAATCAATATGAAATGAAGGAACTATATCACTATGTTTTAGATGAAAGGAGGCATCCTCTCGATTGATTTACGCAAGTGTTCTTTTCCTTTTTAGGTTATTATCTAACTTTTTGAAGTTGTTCAAATATAGCTTTGAACATTATCCTTTTGAATGTTATTAGATTCAAATGTAATACTTTTTTATTGATCAAACTAATTAACAAAATATATGACTATCATTATCTAATATTTTAATTTATTCAAAATATTTTTTTTAGACCGTGATTTATAATATTTATAAATTACAAACAATATACATAGGATTATTTATTAAATAGTTATTTTAAAAAAATGAAAATGTGTGATTAGTACATCTATGGGTTAATCTATTATTTCCATCATGTTTGGGGTTACGTGGATGGCATATATTATACTATGATCATTAATTTCTCCAAGCAAAATATTCTAATATTAATATTAGTTTCAGAAGTGCACGGAACACTTGCAATGATTTTGGATGACAAATCTATCAAATCACGTTAAAAATAACTATTGATAATGATTCATAATAATTAATAAAAGGGATCCCTAAAAAAAACTATACAGTAACTCCAAAATAAGAAAAATAATCTGAATTTGAATTTTGAGTGTTTGTAAATGGTTGGATTGTAACAGCTTGTATGAGTTGTTAAACTCTCACACGATTTGAACTTGTTCCTATTTTTGGAAAATTTATCTTCAATTAACTTAGAATTCGTAGTGGCGTAGCTAGGAGTTTCTCAGGTTCAAGTAAATTCATACTATTATCTTTTTAAAATCATATAGTAGATTTATATTTTTTTAAAACATCATATAAATGTGTCAGGTGCGAATTTATGCTCAAAGTATCATATAATGCAATGATGATTGGATACACCTTTCTAAGTGATACTAGAAATTTAAATCTTACTATAATTAGATAACATAGATTTAAGTGGTTATTGGTAGGGGTGTTCACGGGTCGGTTTGGATCGGTTATTGGTCAAAACCAAAACCAAACCAACTTAATCGGTTTTAAAATTATCAAAACCAAACCAAATCAAATATAATATACATTTATCGGTTTGGTGGTTATCGGTTTAGGTTTGGTTTGGTTCGGTTATTAACCATATACAAAAATAAAAGAAACAATTCATTCAAAATGTGAAAAAGTGATAACAATCCATTCAAAACGAAAAATAGTTAGAATTACTTAAGTTATTGAACTTTCGATCACTAAATTTACTATCAATAAAGCTTTAAAATTCACTATATTTGCCTAGAATGAAGAGACAATAAGATTTTTAGTCCCACAAAGAATTGTCATATAGATACTCATATACATGAAATCAATAAGATAAATGTTTTCATCTTGGACATTTTTTATTTCAATAAGTAAATTATAGAGCTGTCAATATGGGCTAGCCCACCACATTCGGGCTAACCCATACATGCTTTGACATTTTTCGGGTCAGGCCGGGCTAGCCCATTTTTGGTGTGGGCCAGAAAACAGTCAGTCCAGCCCATAAGTACGTGGGCTACAGGCTTGCTGGGCCAGCCCACTTTTTTTAAAATTATATATTTTTTATATTATTAAAATAAATTATAAATTATAATTTAAAAATATTATCATAAATATCGACAAACAATATTACATGGTGCTAATGTTACTACTTGTTAATCAAATCCACAAATAAAATTATCTTTATAATATTTATTAAGGTTTTTTCAAATAAAAGTATAAATATCTAAATAGAAATATTAACCTAATTGTTTTGTCACATTAAAACACAAAAAATGTGACAATATTCCAACCATAAAAAAAGTTAAAAATAAACTCCTTAAAAAAAATCATGAAACTTAGGCGTATCTAACACATCATGAAATCTATGGTGTATCCAACACTTCGTGATCATCTTCATCAAGCATATTTGAATCAGCTTGTGGCAAGGTTGTCTTAACATCTTCATTTTCATCTGCAATTTATATGCGGTTTCAATTAGTTAAATACTAAATAGATTTTGAGTTTGGACTCTCTTTAATTTTAAATTTTAATATTATATTATATATTTTAATTATTTTTATTTGGCCCACGGGCCGGCCATACCTATATTTCTCAAGCCCCACAAATTAGCAGATTTATTCAGGCCGGGCTAAAAAACCCTTTTCTTAAATGGGCTCCAAAAATCTTAGTCCAGCTCTATTAAATCCCGGGTTAAGCCAGGCCGGCCCAACGGGCCTAGCCCATATTGACGGCTCTAGTAAATTATAATGAAATTTTAATGAATATATATATAAGATCTTTAAAATTGTTTACAAAAACAATATATTAAGTATGTATATTAATAAAATATATATTTATTATTCATCGGTTCGATTCAGTTATTTCTTCGATTTTTTTGAATAAAGCCATAACCAAACCAAATACTATCGGTTTTCAAAAATCTAAAACCAAACCAAACCAAACTCAAATAAAATTGATTTTATTTTATCGATTTGGATCGGTTTTTATCCAAACCATGAACACCCCTAGTTATTGGTATCCATTTTGACTTTTTAAATTTATTTTTATTTATTTTTTTACTTGTAACTTGTAAGTTTGTTATAATGGAAATTCCTAATTTTTTTAGCATTGTAATATTATATATATGAAATTAAACAAGTATGTATATTAAAACTAATAGTGCTAGATTATATAGCATACGGTCAATAAATTCAATCAATCTTAAAACCTTCGACACTGATCAGACTATACATATAGGTTATATATATAAAGAACATAATTTGAATAGATAAAATTTAATTTTAGACTTATAATTTTAAAATTTTAATGAATTCAATAATCGAAAACTAAAAATCAAATCGATCAAATTTATATCTTAAATTTAAATTTTCATAATAATCCATTCAAAATCTTGGATACGCTTTGAGAAAGCCCCTCCAGCTAAAAGTAGTATATTGGTGGTTCTTCCCTACATAATTAATAATATGATTTGGACTTATTATAGTAATAATTTGCATTAAGTTATTATTTTTTTATTCACTTAAGCCCACAAATAGAACATTTCTTGTGAGTTTGGCTTTTTAATGAAAGTTCCAACAATAACAACACTCCTCTGTTTATAAATAATCTCCTTTGTCCCTTTAAAATTGATAAATTATCAAACATGAATTGAATACTATTTATATTCTCTTCTCTTTTTTTCTCCAAACTCACAAAAAGATAAATTATTGAACATATCTTCAACTCTTTTTTTTAATTATCAAAAAGATAAAATAAAAAATGGATTTAAGAGAAATTGGAGCTACACTTCCCCCTGGGTTTAAATTTTGTCCCAGTGATGAAGAGTTAGTTTGTCATTATCTCTACAATAAAATTGCTAATGAAGAAGGATTAGTTCTTAATTTTAGTTTAGTGGAAATTGATCTTCACACTTGTGAGCCATGGCAGCTTCCTGGTATGTTTATTAATTTTATCTTCTTCTTAATTCTCTGAGTTAATTACTTTAAAAATGCAAATTTGTCTTTAGTAATATATTGTGAGCCATGGCAGTCCCAGAATAAGTGTTTGCATTAAGAATTCAAGACGAAATAGTAAATTGTTTCAAGCTATATACTAATTATATTATAGAAATATTTTTTGTATTTTTTTACGTGGCTTGATTTTCAAGAAACATATAATAAATAGGGCTATCTTAGTAAACTACACTTTGTATTGTTACTTTTTAATGCACTACTAGAAAAAAGTCAAAAAACATAGAATTATCTACCAAATTTTTCAATAATTTCTAATTCATCGTTAAATAACTTCTAGCTAATTGGATTTTTATATAATTCATTGTTAATCCTTAGCTAAATGGGATTAGCATAACATTTTTGTGGTTTAACTACGAATTTTGTCTCCCTAACTAATTCCTTGATTTTTTAAAGTAATGAGCATGAAATGAGCTAAAATGACACTTATTTTGAAACAGAGGGATTGGAGTAGTGTTTAAATTTATCTAACTTCCATTTCTTGTTCTTTAACGTAACCCTCGTCTACCTTTTTTTAAAAATTTTGTAATAATTGTATCTTATTTTGATGAAAATGTTGTTAATTAAATTTAGAGGTGGCAAAGCTCAACTCTAGTGAATGGTACTTCTTCAGCTTCCGAGATCGAAAGTACACTACTGGTTTCCGGGCGAACCGGGCCACAACTTCGGGTTATTGGAAAGCTACGGGTAAGGATCGAACAGTGCTCGATCCTCAAACACGTAATGTTATAGGGATGAGAAAAACTTTAGTCTTTTACAAGAATAGAGCTCCTAATGGCATTAAAACAGATTGGATCATGCATGAATTTCGACTCGAAAATCCCCATATACCCCTTAAGGTAAGATTTTCTTAGTAAAATATCATTTTTATCAGATTACATACTAATTAATGATTATTGACAAACTATTTATAATTACCTAATAAATAACCTGATTATGTAAATACTTCTTAAATAGTACGTACATAAAGTTAAACTCTTCTATTCAACTTTTTCCTCTCCTACTATTTAGTTCTTACAACAATACATTTCAATGCACTTTCCTTATAAGGATCTTGTTTTGTTTCTATTATATATTTTATTGTGAGCACGAGAGAAGTTAGGTTGAGATTCGTATAAAGTGCTTGAAGGTTGAAAATTTTACCAAGTTTACGTTATCTTTCACAATTTTAATATATTTTGAGACATATGTAAAATGTTTAAATCTTGAAAATAAGGTCGTCGGAAAGATTCATACTATAGAAAAAAGACATGAAATGATAAGTAATAGATACAAATTAGTTAAAATTTTAAAGATATTTTTTTTAACAAGTATAATTGATTTTGAAACATGGATGAAGTTTTTGTGGGTTGAATACAAGCGAGCTCTCATATTTTTCACATGTTAAATTACTTGAAGTTAAAAAAATTGAAAGTTTTTGTGAGAAATTTCTTAGAAACCTCCTGGTTCGAAACAAGACAAAAAAAATGAGTAAAATTAAGAAAATAATGTTGTTTAACTTTCTTGTTGTTGTGATAATTGAACAGGAAGATTGGGTATTATGTCGAGTATTTTACAAAAATAAAGGTGAGAACAACAACAATTGTACAAACAAACTTAGCTCACAAAACAAGTGTGAGGCAATTGTCACTTCTTCAAATGTGTCACAATCTCCTCTCTATATGAACCAACATTCATTGAATTGTGATATTAGATATCAAAATTCACCCCATCAAATTATCCAAAACTCAAGCACAATAATACATCATCATTTGTTTGATTTATTAGTAAAAGATCACCATGAAACGACTCGATTGCCCGAGTGCAGCCAAGAGGATGATCAGTACGGATTGTTATTCGATATGGATTTTGAAGAATCATATGTTCAAGATGAACGAATTATTCATTCTAGCCTTGAAGATATGAGATTTGATGAAGAAAATAGCGCGATTTTTATTTGAATCGTTGATAGCAATGATTAATTAGTAATTATATATGTTGAATTTGTGAAAGTTCTTTCTAGCTTTTGTTTATGAATTGAGAATTATTAATTATACAAGTTTGATTGAATTTCCACTTCTTCTTTTTTCCTTCCCTCACTAAATATATAGTTGATGAGATCCTATGCATTTCTATTGTTCATAATATTTGTATTTTGTTTGAGTTTGATGTAAATTGGTAAGAGCAACATTCCTTTTCCTAAATTCCTACAACATAAGTACAATATTTAAATCACTTCTTCTAAAACTTTCTTATGCATTAAAATATTCGTAATTTGTACTTTTATCCATATTATGTATTACTCTTTAATTTATGCTCCTCGTAACAAACAATTGTTTTGCTGGACACAAACTAATATTTTTGTATTATAATGTTCTACTAGTTGTACTTAGGCATAACTTTAAGTTACACCAACTAGACATAATTTCAATTGTTAAAGAGAAAAAGTTAAAAATCAACCAATTTAAAAGGCGAAACATATAATCAAATGTTAAAAGTCACTTCAACTCATTGTTCTAAGTTGGGCCTTTCTCACAAAAGGCAAAAATTTTGTACATAAACGACCCATTTAGAGAACTTCAAAACTTTCTAGTGTCTATACTTTATGGACTTTTTATTCCTACAAGTTACTGTGAATTTGACAAGGATTCTATAAGTTCTACAATATATATTTTTAAAAAATAAGATACACACAAAACAATCACACTCTTCTAAAACCATTAAACTATATTCTAAATTCGCCTTTGTAACTAATAAAAACAAATTCAAAGCACAGTCAATAACAGTAAATATCCCTGCAGTGCAAGATTCAAACATAGTTAGGGCCGTAGACACATATAGGAAACCAAAAAGAAAAAACAGTAAATATGTGTACTCTTTTGAATATGTAGATTTTCATTCTGAGTACTGTAATACGTATAGTTATTGCTATGAAACTGTAGTTGAAATGGTCAAACACAGTAAATTTTGATGAATTATTACAGGTAAGTAAAATAAAAAAGGGAAAAGGGTCAAAAATACCTCTAAAACTATGCGAAACAGACCACTTATACCCTCCATTATATTTTGGGATCAAAAATACCCTCGCCGTCATCCCAAGAGATCATAAATACCCTCAAGAGTTAACTACCCAAATTTTTAGTGACGTGGCAAGCCACATGGGACTAATCCTGTAACACCCCAGAAAAATTTTAAGCTAAGACTTGAACCGTTCTTCGTTGTGAGTAGGATTTTTCCGAGGAATTAAAATTTCTTAAGTGTTAAGGTCACTAGATGTAGCACCTTGAGTTCGAGAAGAAATTAAATTGGAAATAGTAAAATCTGAAATTTTTCAAGTTATGATTAAGTATGAGTTTTGGGTCGACTTCAAACGACTATAACTCCTAACTCAAGATGAGTTAGGTGTGCTACAAGATACCGTAGCGAAGATCTTTGAATTATCTTTCCAACGCCGCTGAGTTTGCTCAATTCTGAGTTCTGAGTAAGAAGTTATGACTGATTTACTAACGTCGCGCAAACCTGACAGCAGCTCCGCGACGCGGAGCCAATACGGACCTCACTGCCTGGTGAAAAATAATTCCGACTCCCAGCTCATTTTAATTACTTCTTTAGGGGTATTTTAGTCCTAAAAACCCTTAGAAGGTCATCTAAATTCCCCTAAACGAGTAGAAAATCAGGTTTCAAATCAAACTCTCTCATTCACTCCAAAGATTCTACGCTCAAGAAAAATCAAGAAAAGCTAAGGCTAGGGTTCTTCTTCAAAGGTTTTCCTTCAAGTTGCTTCAAGAGGATAATTCTTTCAGGTATGTAAGCTTTCATAGTGTTGGGTTTGTTCACCCACACGTCAATCATGTTAATTTCAGTGTTAAATTCGTTCTAGAAAGTTAAAGCTTTGATGTTCTTGTTATGTATTTATAAATTTGCTTTCATTCTTGAATTGGGTTGAGATTGAGGAGTTCTTGAGGTTAATGTGTCAATTTATAGAGTGGTTAGAGTTATATTATAGTGTGCATGTTTCTCCGCGTCGCGGTTAGGACGTGGACTCCTCTGTCTCAAAACTTTAATTTTGCGAGTATTATTTTAAACCATCTCCGCGTCGCGGACTTGTTCCAAGACGGTGATTTTGAGAGTTTTCTCATGTTTAGCTATTAACAATCATTCATAAAAATCATGAAACCTTTTTCTATCACAAATCACAACCTTGAATTCATAAATCACATTCAAGATAGAGTTGAGAGTCAAAGTTTTGAGAGTTCTTTCGAACATTTTTTTCAGAAAATCCATTTGTGTCTTTTTGATGAGTCTTCTACAAATTCTAATAACTTGTTACAAGACTCGAGAAAGTGAGTATGAGAGTGAGGAGAATGTATTCATGAGTCTACTTTGTCATTACAAGATCCTTCATATCATGAACCATAACTCTTGAATTCATAATTTACATTCAAGAGAGAGTTAAGAGTAGAGTTCAAGAAAGCCTTTGAATTAAATTTTGAATCCTTGAGATCAACTATTGATTTGAACTAAGCTTTGAGAAAGTAATTCAGAGAATGAGAAGAGTCGTATACCTGAGTTTCTTATTGATATTTTGACCCTTGAGTCAAGTCGTTCATGCCAATAACTTCCGCATGAACTTCATCAGTTTAGTATCTTTGAAAGGAGTAGTATCTTCAAGTTCTAAGTCTTGAGTATCGAGTTCCTAACCCTTCCGAGATTATAATCCTAATCATGGGACTATTACATGTTACCCATGAAATCTTTGAGTTGAAATGTTCATGACCATAATTCCGCATGAACACTATAAGTCGAGCAGTCTTGAAACGAGAAGTATATTTGAGTCCTTGAGTTGAGTAGTTCATGCTCATAAATTCCTCATGAACCCTCTGAGTTGAACATTCTTGAAGTAAGTAGTGTTATTGAAGTTTTTGAGTTCCTAGTACTCAGTTCGATCTATGGTTATTGAAAACCTTGCATTGAGTCGTTCATGTCTATAATTCGACATGAACCATATTTTAAGAAGTCTTTTACAAATGTTTAAACTTTGTTTTAAGACTTAAGCTTTGAAGTTGAGTAAAGAGTAAAGAGTTGAGTTCATTTCTTCAAATAGTATATCGAGACTATGTATTCCCAAAGAGTAAATGTTTTCACATTTAAACAAGAAAGGAAACTGAGATTTCAAAAGAGTCTTTGAGCTAGTTTTACAGTAAAGAGGAAACTATGATTTCCAATAGAGCTTTTAAGCTAAGTTTTGAGTAATTATCTCAAACCAAAGAAAGAGTTTTGTTTTTACAAACATATGAGCTAAAGTATATTTTTGGGAGTAGTATTGAGCACCGATATGGGGACGAGTTTGAGTTCAAATAACTCACATTTCCATAAACCATGTAGCCATCGTAAGTATTAAAGGATCATACTTTTTAGATGACTCCTTAAGATGCTTTTAGCATAGACTAGTGGATCCACTAAGTTAAAGCGTTCTATATGACAGCAAAGTATAGTACAGTTCTGGCAGCGTGGGCAAGACGTTGTATCACCACTTAGGCTCATAGTGGTGGTTGTCGGTTAGAGAAACTCTCATAGAAACTGTATTACTTTATTATATGAGTAAAGTTGAGTTGTTATTGCATTTTCTTTAACGAACTAAGTTGCTTTTACTGTTTTATAAAGCTTTCTATATATTGCATGTGTATTGTTGTTTTATATTGAGTTGAGTATCCAGAGTTGAGTACCAAGAGTTGAATATCTTATCTCTGAATTGAGTATCATATTCTTGAGTACTTCTGAGTTGAGTAAGTTTGAAAAGAGGTAAGTATGTTTCCATTTTTATCAAGTTTCAAGCTTATGTTTATACTTTAGAATTTCTCTTACATGCTCGTACATTTCACGTATTGAGCCATTTGGCCTGCATCTTCTCATGATGCAGACACAGGTATTCAGGATCATCAACAGGAGATTCGTTGATACATCCAAGAGTTCGAGTTAGCTATGATGAGGCTCTTTATCTTTCGGAGGATTTCATTTACTTTTCAGTTTAGTCAGGATGTCGTGGGTCTTGTCCCGACTTCCTTCTTTATCAGTTAGAGGCTTCATATATAGTCAGTATAGTTGAGAAGTCTGTATTATTTATTTATTTTATTAAATATTTCAAAGACTTAAGTTGCCAATTTTGGGCGAGTTGAATATATTTTATTATTCAGAGTTTTCATTTGAATTTAAGTTTTATGAACTTTTATTTCAGTTTTAAGCTTTGTATGCTTGAATCAGATTTCCGCTTGTAGTCAGCCAGGATGAGGGTTCGCTTGGGCACCAGCAATGGTCTTCGAGTGCCGGCCACGTCCAGGGTGTAGGCTCGGGTCGTGACAAATCCCTCCACCTAAGCGTTGCCAACTTGGATTCACTACAAAAGAACTAAACCTTTAGCGGTGATAAAAGTCGCCACAAAATCTCAAAATATATTGCCACTAAAAGTTATGAGTGTTTTTTAGTGGCGACTAAGGCTGCAACAACCATTTCCTAGTATAACATATTTTTTCAACAAAAATATATGATAATTAATTTTTGGTTGTAACCTAATTTTCTAAAATAAATAACATGCACTATCAATATTAAAAACATCCAATATTATTACGAAAATCATCAAAATTACTTCTCGATTCAAATCTCTAACTACATAATGCATCATTGTACATTTTATACATTTACATATGACATAAAAATAAAACATATAGTGTCTTCAAACTCCTCTTTGATCGATATAATTTGTGATTTTTTAAAAACAATGAAGAAAAAACACAAAATTAGAATTTAATGTTAAAAATCAGTTAAAACCTTTAGTGACGATATGTTGGGCTTTTGTGGCGACTTGTGTCGTCGCTAAAGGTTTAGTTCTTTTGTAGTGAATCCTAGTTGACAACGCTTAGGTGGAGGGATTAGTCCCACTTGGATTGGCACATCACTAAAAATCTGGGGTGTTAACTCTTGAGGGTATTTGCGGTCTCTTGAGATAACGACGGAGACATTTTTTATCCCAAAATATAACGAAAGATATAAGTGGTCTATTTCGCATAGTTCGAGAATAGTTTTAATCCTTTTTCAAATAAAAAATGTACTTTCTTAACTACTTTAGTCCTACGTCTCAGTAGATATGTGGCATTTGACAGTAGCAACTAGCAAGCAACCAAACACAACCACCTTAAGTTATTAATTAGTACTCCTTCCATCCTAATTTATATGACATTGTTTGATTTATATATAAATTATTTTATTAAAAATAAAAAAATTGAAATTAAATTATTTCTAATTATAAAAATATGACGTTATTTATTTTGTTAATGTTACCTTCACATATTCATATTTAAAGTGAACTGGCCAAATCTAATTTTATATCTAAAGCTGAATTTCGTTTAAAGTCAATATATAAATAGGAAAATGCGATTTATAGGTAAGTTAAACGTCAAATCGATATATGTGAAATGTGAAGCTTTAATTTCACATATTTGAAGTTGGATATGAAGTGACTAAACATTAAATATTTAGTACTAACATTTAACTTTATCTTATAAAAAGAAAATGAAACTTGTCCCACTAATTTATCGTTGTGAGAGCATTG
This sequence comes from Solanum piurae, assembly GCA_029582685.1. Classification (NCBI taxonomy): domain Eukaryota; kingdom Viridiplantae; phylum Streptophyta; class Magnoliopsida; order Solanales; family Solanaceae; genus Solanum; species Solanum piurae. The sequence continues at coordinate 127,488 of JAJOOO010002738.1, forward strand.
AAGTTCCCCAAAAAAATCAGGACCGCTCAAAGTGGAAAGAGGCGAAAATGGAGCCTACGAATCTCAGTGTATGACCCGACCCCCCCCCCCCTTTTTGGGCTGGCAACTAAGGGTCGTTTGGTAGGCGGCATTAAAATAAATAATCCGTGTATTATGCATGATATTATTTAGTACTATATTTGATAGGAAATTGAGTCTACGTATGACTAATCCATAGATTAGTTATACCTCCCACATGGTATTATAGGATGTATTAATAATACCTTCCATTTGGATGTATTAATAATACCTTCCATTTGGAGGTATTAGTAATACATGGAATATAATACCATGGGATAAATCTTTGTAAAGACAAAAATATCCCTCAAATCATTTTAATTATTTTGTTTATTTTCTTAATTTTATGTTTTATATTTGTACTAGTAAATTTATTTAAATAAATTAGCTTACAAATTATTTAGAAAGAGTTGTTTGTTAATAAATAAATCCAATACAAATTAATACAATATTTGAAATGTGAGCTATTTAACTTTAACTAATTAAAAAGACAAATATATCACCACACATAATGTTTGTGATCTTAATTGAAGGTATAATTTGTTTATATATATATATATATATATATATATATATATATATATACATATTTGTGTGGTTTTCTAATTATTTGTATTTTAAACAATTTATAGA
>JAJOOO010002739.1:0-58838 GCA_029582685.1 Solanum piurae
AAAATTACATCGCCTTTTCGCACACCTAACGCGCGATATAAACCCGTGGCAAGTGATAAAATGGACCTGTTGAGTTGTGTGTAGGTTATTTTTTGGTTAGTAGAAGAGTCAATTAGTGCAATTTGTGACATTGCTTGTGCAGGTGATGGAAATTGTGACAATACAAATTTGGCTGTGTCAAAGTTAGAATAATCATTGGATATTTTGTGTTGTTCATTAAATTGGAGGACTGAATGGTAAATTCCCGTCTCGGGATCGTAGCCGTTTTTTCGATCGAACGATGGTTGATGATAAGTGGATTGCTCATCTTCGCCTGTGGGTATTAATTCTCCTTCACTTGACATGTTTAGGAAAAATTATGTCTATTTTTTTTGTGTGTGTTTGTGTTAGTTTAAGCAAAATATTGAATCTAAATAAATAAGGTTTTGAGCACTAGGTTTAAAGATTGTAATTATCGATTAATTTTTTATTTTATGCGACTCTCTCAAGTAGTTGTAGACGGCAAAAACTAGGGGACCAAGTCATTATTCTTAGGAGCAATCGAATATTTATTTGTTTGATTCGACACAAAATATGTCTGGTAAAAAATTAAAATTAAAATTAAAAAGATTTTAAAAAAGAAAAGATATTTTATTTGAGAATGGATTAAATTAAAAAGTAAAATAAACAAAGTGAAACGGAGAAAATATTTTTTTCGATTGTGAGTGACATGACATTATGTTATTGTATATGTAATATACTAATCTAAGGTATATACCAATAATTTTTATTTTATGCATGAACAGTGTGAAGAAGCTTAACCAATCAGATTATTCGTTTTCTATATCAAACCTGATAGTAATTTTGAAAAAAAATCAATAATATATTAAAACCGATTAATTATATTATTAGTGTACAAATTCTTTTTATCGTATATAACTTAAACTCTTCTATGACACATTCAAACAAGAGAGAATAAGGAAGGAAGACAATCGGTGTGCAATGTCATTTATGAAATCTACTTTTTTACTCCATCATAGACTAATTTTTATTTTTTTATTTTTAAGAAATTTATTTTCTTGAGAAAATATTTTTCAAAATATTTAGACCAATCAAAAAATAATAATATATTTTCCTCCCTACCAATTACCAAACTGTGATGCCATGACTTCTCAGGTATATAACTTTTGGTTTCTGAAAAATATGGCAATATATGCCTATTTGTTTGTTCTTTTATGTCAGGTAGACAGTAAATTTTTTCGGGAAATAAGATTTATTGGCCACTGTCAAATTAAATACAAAAAAATAACCTTTTCAGATCTCTTATGTGTAATAATGAAGATCTCGTATATGTAAAAATAAAGATCTCTTATTAAAAAAAAAAAAGGTCATAATTTTATATTTATTTTTAATGAATACGTAGATAAATGTTTAAAATATGTAATCAATTCAAATATATAAGAATAAATTACATTTTGTAATTGTGGAGTGATTTGATTTTCTTACGCAAGGGAACATGTTTCCACAAAAAACTTTTGAAAATTCTCTAATAACAAAAGGAAAGGTTGCCTCGCTTGACTTAAATACAAGAATTAACATATATTTGTAAAATACTCTTTAATTTTATTTTCCAGGTTATGATATCAGGTTTATTGTAAAATTTATCAATTATTATAAAAAATTCTGGCTCGACGCAGAAGGGATCCATATAGCTATTGTATCTATTCCAACGAACAAATGCAATACATGAAAGACTTACGAAAAGACACTACTAAATAATTACTATTTTTTCACTGAAAATTATTTAGTTGTTATTCTACATATGTTTTGATTGAATTAGTAAGAAAAGAAAGAAAAAAAAAATGACCAAAATGGTTTTTTTTTTTGAAATCTCGGGATAATTCGCAACCGCTACAATCTTTGTCACAGTCTCTATCATTCAGATGAGCATTTTGTGCACACCGGATAAACTCCCATTGTGCAATAGTCTGCAAACCACACAAGAAATATAAACCACACTAGGCAAGTCCTATGAAATATGTTCAACTCAAAATGGTCCTTTAATGTATAACTAATGTATTCGCTTTGATCCTTAATAAATATTTTTACTTAAAGAAGTGAAATCTTTTTATTTAAAGAGTATCTTACAAACATGTTCTTGTATAAAGTCAAGTGAGGCAACTGGGAAAAGATTAGAAGCTGAATTGTCAGAGTTTTAATTTCCTTCTGTTATTAGAGAATTTTTCAAAGTTTTTTGTGGAAACAAATTAGCAAGTGTTGAAAAAATAAATCACTAATAGTGAAATGATTTCATAATTCACTAATATGTATTGTTAGTTTAAATACAATATTTTTTGGCATGACGATTGATGTTTAAATAGAAGATTATTACTTAAATTTTATTGTATTTATCGTTAAATTCATCGTTAGGTAACGACAAAAAGTTTCATGTGTGTAACATCAATTTGGTGTGATTGCATCATTACCTTAATTTTTTTCTTCTAATTTAGTCTTTACTTATTATTTAATTTATAATTCTATTGTATCCTTTAATCGACCTTTCTACAGTAACTCTATCACGTAACTTACTTTTTTTGTTGGTTTATCCTTCAAATAGTTGATGTGATCTGACATTGTATATATAACGATGGAGAGCGATATAATCTATTCAAATATTGTATTTATTAAAATAATATATAATACGACTAAATCAAATACAATACAAAGCAGTATAATACATTAATATATATGAAACAATATCTAACGATGTGATCTTATCACCACTATAAATATAGAATTTTGAACTAAGAATTATCAAATACTCTCCACAAAATGCAAATCTTCAGTCTAGTTTCCATTTTTCTTTTTCTATCTTTCCTCTTTTTGCTAAGAAAATGGAAAAACTCCAATAGCCAAACAATTAAAAAATTACCTCCAGGTCCATGGAAACTTCCTTTTATAGGAAGCATGCATCACATTGTTGGTGGATATCCACATCATGTCCTTAGAGATTTGGCCAAAAAATATGGTCCTCTAATGCACCTTCAACTTGGTGAAGTTTGTGTTGTTGTTGTTACTTCTTCTGAGATGGCTAAACAAGTACTAAAAACTCATGACCTCGCTTTTGCATCTAGGCCTAAACTCTTGGTCACGGATATTATCACTTATGATAGTCGTGACATCGCCTTTAGCCCTTATGGTGAGTGTTAATTAGGCGCGTTTGCCTTAATTTATTTGAGTTTTACTTTTTTCTTGAAGGACAGAAGTATCTTTCCCCTTTGAGGATCCTTCCTTCTATATATATATGACATTCACAATATGATCCTTAAAAGAGTACTTGCTTAGGGGGAGAATGTAAAGTAACTTGAATTTCTCATAAGTAGGTTATTAATTGGACATAATACATAAACGTGCTCTTTAACTTGTCATCAGCTGGTACCTATGCCCTCTAATGTTGGGCGTGATCAAGACACTTAAACTTGTATAAAGTTGAACAAGTAAGCACATGTGTCTTACATGACATAATACAAATCAGTTCGATTACATCTCACACGAATTGTCATGTTACATTGGTATATTGTCTCTTTTGATATATTTCTCTTCATTGTACATTATTTATCGACATCCGAGATTTGTTTTGTTAGGTTTTGCATATGACACCTGATAATTTTTACACTTAATTAACAGGTGACTACTGGAGACAAATGCGTAAAATTTGTGTCATGGAACTGTTGAATGCAAAGAATGTCCGGTCATTTAGCTCGATTAGACATGATGAGGTTGTTCATCTTATCGACTCTATACGATCATCGTCATCTTCTGGAGAGCCAGTTAATTTTACAGAGAGGATGATTTGGTTTGCAAGCTCCATGATATGTAGATCAGCATTTGGTCAATTACCAAAAGAGCAAGACATATTTATAAAACTAATTAGAGAAGTGTTAAGATTAGCAGATCAAGGCTTTGATATGGCTGACATTTTCCCTTCATACAAGTTTCTTCAGGGTCTTGGTGGTGTGAAGAAAAAAATTCTAGATGTCCACTAAAAAGTAGATTCAATTGTTGAAGATGTCATCAATGAGCACAAGAAGAATTTTGCAAATCACAAGACTAGTGATGATGCATTGGGAGGTGGTGAAGACCTAATTGATGTCCTACTAAGACTTATGAAGGATAAAAGTCTTCAATTTCCCATCAACAACCACAATATCAAAGCTATTATAATTGTAAGTATTGAATATTAAGTTTGTTCTTAATTACTCAAAACAAATTGTAAAAAATCTAGAGATCATAATATATCAGATGGTCACTCAGCTAAGGTAGTCCTGTTAGAAAGCCATTCAATTTTGTTTTAAAATTCTCAAAAGTCATGACTCAACTATTTTTAATTGCAGGACATGTTTACTGGTGGAACGGAAACTACATCAACAACAACTATATGGGCTATGGCTGAAATGATGAAAAATCCAAGTATATTCGCCAAAGCTCAAGAAGAAGTGCGAGAAGCCTTTAGAGATAAAGTAAAGTTTGATAAATATGATGATGTCGAGTAGTTGAAATACCTAAAGTTAGTTGTTAAAGAAACTCTAAGACTCCATCCACCAATTCCACTTTCGGTCCCAAGAGAATGTAGGGAAGAGGCGGACATAAACGGCTACACTATTCCTGTGAAGACTAAAGTTTTGATTAATGTTTGGGCATTGGGAAGAGATCCAAAATATTGGAATGACGCGGAAAGCTTTAAGCCAGAGAGATTTGAACAATGTTCTGTGGACTTTAATGGTAATAATTTTGAATTTCTTCCCTTTGGTAGTGGGAGGAGGGTTTGTCCTGGGATATCATTTGGTTTAGCTAATATTTATTTGCCATTAGCTCAATCGCTTTATCACTTCGATTGGAAACTCCCTACTGGAATGGAACCAAGAGACTTGGACTTGACTGAATCTGATGGAATAACTGCCAGTAGAAAAAATGACCTTTACTTGATTGCGACTCCTTATCAACCTTAAGTGCATTTATCTTTTTTATCAAATAAGAATGTATCGCGACAGTTAGCCCTCAGGGCTAACTAGTCTGTTCAATAAATGTTTTTTTCATTTAGCAATAAATAAGAGGAAATAAAACATATTATATTGTTCCATTCTAATAGTACCTTATAGACACGAATATTTGGGTACTGCAGTGGTGGAACTGTTTCATTCTTAATTTATAACCAGAGGTCTCGGGTTCGAGCCCTGAATATGAAGAAAATCTTATTAGGAGTGTCACCCCTAAATAGGCCTCACAGTGCGCGATCCAAATTTAGATTAGTTTTACAATAATCTAAACTTACTCTACGGAGGTGTATGATATAAGTATATTATCAAGACAGTCATTTCATTGTTCATTACTAACCATCCTATCTAGTCTTTTTCAAATAATTTACTCATCCTTTCTGTCAGTAAACACTGATCAATCATGTAAACACTCCATCAATAGAATACTCTTAGTAGTCAATTAGAGAGTATTAATAACACTCCCACCGTTTCAATTTGTCTGTCTTTCTTCACTTTTTAGTCTGTTTAAAAAAGATTTTTTTTTCCTTTTATGAAAAATCTATAACTTTAACTTTTCACATGACATGTTTAACACCACAAGAATAATGACATTTTGGTACTTTTTTAGATATCTTTAGTTTAATTAAGATCACAAGATTCAAAAGTTCTATACGGAGTTTTAAAAAGTAATTAAAGATTGAGTCTTCTGGTCTTAAACTAAATATATGTAGAATGTATCAAATCGTTAATATTGTGGTCTTGAATGTGCCATGTGAAAAGTTGGAATTAAAGAGTTGTAAAAAGTGAAAGAGATATTCTTTTCTAAACGGATTAAAAAGGAAAATAAGACAAAAAAATTGAAACGAAGAAGTCCTATATAAATAGTAAAATAGATAAGCATCATCTTACAAAGGGTTTAGTTGAAGTCCTAGTTAAGAAGTGCACAAAACAACTGCTAAAGAAGCTGCCTAACAACTTTATTCAACAAGATAAAAATAACAACATATGGTAGCTCATCAAATTTTGATGGAGTCTACAAGTAGGGCAACAATGTGAGGTTTTAAGACCTTCTCCGGATGTGTGTATCCATCTTCGTTGTGTTTGTATATAACCTCAATAAGACAAACAAGATTGAGAATACGCGTTAAAAACTCCACGGATACATGATTCGGCCTAAGAATTCCTTCGTTAACATCCTTCCATGCTATCTCAGCCATTTCGCGAAATTTAACCATTGCTTCTTCAGTTGATACACCATAATCTCTCCTGTAACACTCAATTCCTGTTGCAATTTGGCCCCTACTTTTCTCAACCTGGAAATGCAAATAGAATTCGCGGTTAAATTTTATATATAGTCGTTGCAACACGTTGATGTTTGCTCAAATATCATATCCTTTAATTTCAACTTTCCACATGACATGTTTCAAATCAGTACAAGATTGAAGGACGTTTTTAATTTGGTATATTCTGCATATCTTTAGTTTGTAACCACAAAAATTCAAAACACTTCTTTACTTTCTTAAACTCTGTGTCAGTCAATTCATATATACCTCGTATGTGGCTATGTCATCAATAACGTGACATAATGTTGCATTAGCTTTAAGAATTTTAGGGTTCCTTGACAACCATTCGAAATCATGCTCAGTAGCAGATTTCATTCCCAAATATGATGTTGTTGTAAGCAAGTAATAAGTACTAGTTGTTAAAGCATTGCTTAGATACTCAGAAACAGGAGGCATATATCCTTCAATAAACCATTTGGCTTCGACGTTATAGTTCCTCACTATTTCTTTCATCTACAACACCAAAAAACACAAGTGTTAGAAAATAGTAATTTGAATATACATTGCTTCAAGTTTAAGGGGTTTAGAAAAAATGTAATTTGATCGCATACTCTTTCTTTTGCATGATAGACAACATGAGATCTTCCATCGTTAGACAATTCATTTTCATAATCTTTGTAAAGATCAAGAAGAGCTTTATAACTGATTTTCATGTAATCAGGAAGACGATCAATTTCACTTATATCCCATCTGCAAAGTTGACGAATCTAAAGTAAATTTATGTCTTTTTATATAACGAGGAAGTAAATTTATGAAGTTCATACCTTTGTATGGCGTTTGTGTATGTGTTAAGTTCTTTAACTATACCATAAGAATCATAGGTGTCGTCAACAATAGAAATGATGGCTATGGTCTTAGCAAGCATGACGCGAGCTTGAGAATATTGAGGCTCAAAATACACTCCTAATGTCCAAAAATAACATTCAACTACTCTATCTCTAGCATATGGAAGTGTTGTTACAAAATCCAAATCTTTCCACCACTTTGATATACTTCAACAAGTTCTTGTTTGTGAAGCATTTGGAGCAAGTTGAAGTCCAATTTAGCAAATTTAAGTAACATAGCGTTCTTTGATTCATCCTTCTCATAGATTGAGGATATGAAGAATCGAGTCTCAACTCGAGGAATGCCCTTGTGCAAAGATTGCTAAAGGGCATGTGTTACTTGCTCTTTAAGAGGAGAGTTCAAATGTGGAGTCGCGGACTCAAGATGAGTAGTGGAGAAAACAAGTGCATCTTCTAAGAAATCTTCACCATGTGTCCTTACATGTGAAGCTTCGTATAAACTCAATAATCCTAAAACATCATCATCACTAGCACGTGACTCCTTGAATTTTCCATTCCCATCTTGAAATTTGCTGAAAATTTCTGATAATTTACAAGGAATAGCACAAATATTATTACCATTCTAGCAAAAGAATAGTAATATTACATAACTATACAACATTATATATTCATGAAGTTTTAGTACTTACTAAGAGAGATGTTGTAACCATGTTGCCTTAGCAATCGAAATTGAAGAGCACAAATGCATAAATCATTATACTCATCACCCTCAAATTTTGAATTTTCATTGTAAATTCGATACAAAATGTCATCGATTTCTTTCTCATAGTGGTACGCGATGCCAAGACGTTCAATAACATCAATAAAATTCAATTTCTCAACCAATTTCCTTCCAGTAATAGCTAACAACATACTCCTTGTTTCTTCCTTCAATGCTTCAATCTCTTGAGCATACTTTTGTGCAATCTATAAATATATTCATATCAAACAACATATTTTTCGTCTAATAAAAACAAAAAGAATTTAATAGGAACTATGAATAAAATACTTACGCGATTGTCAATGGAGAAGGAAAGGAAACGATCACCCCATATACTTGGAGAGAAGTTGGCAACTGGGCGAATTAGCTTCTCTTCTTCAACTATAGGTAAGGCCATTGTTGCAACAAATAATAAGAGTGATTTTGACTATACTAAGGAAGAATGAAAGAAACTTTCAAGTTGATGACATTAATGGTAAGCAAGAGACAACTATTTATAGTGGTAAGAGGCACATAACCAAAAAATGCATATAAAGCAATTGTAGAAAGTTACTACATTTCCAATTCGATGAATTGTCACTGATAGAGTCAATTTATATCTAATAAAAGATATACTACTGATATTTCCTTTTTAGTTCGTTTAAAAAATGATATTTTTTTTATATTCAATACTTCTCCGTTCACTTCTAGTTGTCTAAAAATAGTTTTTTTTTTTTTTAAATATTTATTTATCACTTTTAGTATATCAAGAAAAGACAAATTATTTATCAGGATCTAAAACTATATATATATATATACACCAATTCATATAAGATATTATTATGATGAAATATCTTTGTTTCTCAAGGCTATGTAAAGTCTAGAGTGGACATGTACTTGTTTTTACGTACACTTACATTAAATGTCGTTGTTTTTACTATATATTTTTTTTCATAAATGACAAGAAAATCTTTATATTTCTCAATATTTATTTCAAATGTCACTAAACAAAGAGTCATTGCATCTCTACTTTTTTGTAGTAAGTAAAGAGGGAGTAATCAATGATTTGATTTTAATTAAACTTCTTATTTGTTTTCCTTAATAAGATATTTAATAGTAGGATAAAGTGTAAGTATTCCTAAACTATGACCAAAATTTCAGCAATACACCTAAACTTAAGAAGTATCCTAAAGTTAAGGTGTGTCGCTAAAATTTCGATAATACAAATATTTCTGACTCTTTTAGACACAAATTAAATTATTTTTTTCTTTTATTAAATTTTATAACTTAGGAGTTATATTCAAGTTGAGGCAACTGTGAAAACATTGAGAGATGGAAGTTTATTTGAATTGCCAACTTTTTTTGAGAATTTTCAAAGTTTTTTGTGGCATAAGAAGTTGTTGTTTAATTAAGGGAAAATGCACAAGTAACTCCTTCAACTATACGCAAAATCTCAGCGATACACTTTAACTATAAGTCCTATTACCCCTGAATTATTTTTAAATGTAATAAACACTTAATTTTGATCTTTATGTCGTGTTAATGCAATTTTTTCTATAAACACTTAAAAAGTATAATTAATCTATTTTAGTTGTTGTGTTGATGCAATTTTTTCTATAATTTTGATCTTTATGTCGTGAACAAGACAACAACTTTGCAATTTTTATACAACAAAAAGATGAAGAAATTAAATATGTATAAAATAACAACTTTACAAGTATAACAACTTCATAAATTTAATGAAGTAAACCTGTACAAAATATGAAGAATAATTTTACTAATTCATAATGAGTGATGTAGCTTCAAAAATACAAAAAAAATAGTGCAAAATTAAAGTTGACCCAACTGTTCAATAACATCATCATAACAGACACAACAATTTAAATAAAAAAACAGTGTAATCATTTCGATTAAATTTAAGGGTAATAGGATGCTTGCATAGTTTAGAGGTGTAAATAATACGAAAAAAATAAGTCAAAAGTGAGTAATAGCACACTCACATAGTTTATGTGACACTGATAATGTACTCTTATGCCTCGTCTCTTTTCTTATATATTTAATTATTCATTAATTTTAACTCAATATTACAAAATTTAAAAATTATTTTGATATATTATACACATTACTAATTTAATATAGTCCTTAGTATACTAATTCAATTTGGATGGCGTACATTTAGTTTATCTAATAATTAATTAGGTCTTTATCATGGATTCAGTCTTGAAAGATAACTATTTGTGGAAAAACTTAGGAAGGTAAATAAAATTAAATTTTCGGTGTAAAGATTTGTTAGCAAATAAATTAGGTACTTGTTAGTCTAGCTCAATCATTTTTTTTTATATGTAATTTTTCCCTATTTTTTGTCATATTTATTTTCATAAGTTTGTTAGCATATTGCCATATTAACCTCCCGATAAATATAGCGTAAACGTGGACGATCCACAACCTTAAATATAAAAAATATAATATTCATTCAAACATATATTTGAATAAATTACATGCATATTAAAAGTGTAGAGTAAATGATATTTTGATATAATTTTCTTAAGGGTAGACATATATATTAAAAAAATGAAAATTTGAATCTAACTAAACAAATTCGATATTTCAATTTGATTTTTAAAAAATTTTGATGTTCGATTCGAAGTTATAGGATTGGATTCTTCGATTCTTACTTTTAGTACTAATAGATAATTATGGACTTGCTGTTGTGTGGCTGCATTATTTAAGTTATAATTAATATTGCTTCATTAACTTTTTTATAATAAGATCAGATGATATATGTTTTCCTCAATTGTATCCAGTTTGCCTCAATTATTTATATTGCTGCATAACATGATCATTATTATTATTATTATTATTATTAACCGAATTTCCTTGTTTTTATTCAATACCAAAATATTACAAAGGGAGTGAGAGAGAGAGAGAGTTTTTTTTTTTCCGATCCCTCTAAAGTAAACTCATCCTTCTCTTATATAGATGAGAAGGGGGAAACAAAAGGAATCAAACAAAAACAAATGGCCGGCAAACCTAGTGGCCTAAATAGTTAAAGACCTTTTCTTTATTAAAGGTCGACTTTATTCTACTTTATAAAAGCAGTTTTCCCTTTACTTTATAAAAGTTGTTTTGTCGTCTTCACCTTTATGACTGTATTTTGTTTTTTCCCTTTGCCTCTTTTGCAGACGTGGAGGATTCTTCCATTTCTTCTATTTCTTTTTGATATCTTTGCATAATGACTTCAATGTCTTCTTCGTCATCATCAACTTCTTGTCCTTCTCCAGCAGGGCATGAGATATTATCTTCCTCATTTGTATGACTGGCTGAAATCATAGAGCTGTCATCTTTTATCTCAATATCAAGATTTCTCATTAAGTCTTTTTTAACTTCTTCCATATATAATGCTATAGCTTCGGACTTTGATATCAATCCTTTTTTCATTTGAATTTTTCTGTTAATTTGTTGGAATGGACTAAATCCTTCCTATGGCTTGGCAGCAATAATATAATAATTACTAATTGTTTTATTTATTAAATCCAAAGTTTCTTGACCTTGAATTTTTCCTTCGAGATCTTTGTGAACCATTTTGTTCCAAAACTTTGTATAAAATGTTCTCTGTTAGCAGGGGAACCCTTCAGGAATAGTATTAACTCCTATTGACCATTTCATGATCCATGGAATTGAAAATTCTGTGAAGAAATACATCACTGACATTCCATCGAAGAAGATATTATCTTCTTGTAGATTTGTAAGAGTTGGGGACACATCAATCCATTCTGTATAGAGTTTCTTATATTCTTCCGGTAGTATCTTTATAGAAGGACCATATAATGTCCACCATTTGCAGAACCAATTTGGAATTTGTTTATCAAAATTATTAGAACATATTTTGATAAACCAGGAATGTTTTCTATTTGAATTCTCGTATAATAATGCTTTATTAAAGCCTTCCACATAATCTCAATAGTTGTATTTTACAGCCATTTTCTGCTCTGGGTGGATATAATCCAATTCTTTTAAGGGGCTCATTCCATATTCTTCAGGTGTTATGATTCTCTTTATAATGAATTTGGAAAAGTTATAAACTTTTCTTGTATTTGCAGGGTAGAAATGTTGGAATTCACATGACCCTGTTGCTGATAATATTATCTCGTAATTCATCCTGTATTTATAAGTGGATGTTGTATAACATACTGTATCCAAATATCTGGACATTATTTGCCATGGCTTGTTTTTCCATTTCATATCATTATTCTCTAAGAGAAGTATGATTTCTCTTTTTTCATTCAAGTCAAACACTTCGGCGTTCTCTTCCTCTGTAAGAGCCGATGAATATGATGGGGGACTCTTGTCAGTTCCTTTTTTGAATTTCATGAAATCCATGAATTCTTTATACATTGGATGGTCTGTATCAATACTACTGCTAGCAATATTGCTAGAAATAAGTTGTCTATCTCCATGCTGAGCTAGGATATGACCTCCTCTTCCTGGATTGATTCTTCCTCTACCCCTTCTGGAAGGAGGGGGCCATGATGGTCTCATCCTGTAAATAAAAAAAAAATCTTGATTAATTTAAATATTCTCTGGTAAGAAAATCTGGAAGACTATTTTCTTCACCTTTTTTATAAATAATCTCAAAATCAAAAGGTGCTAATAAAGCTTGCCATCTAGCAAACATTTGTTTAGAAACATCATGTTTGCAATCTTTTTTGAACATGAACTTTGCTGCTTGGCAATCTGTTCTTATGATGAACTTTTGATTATAAAGATCTCCTTGAAATTTGAGGACACATTTCACAATAGCTAAGATTTCTTTCGCTACTGTGGCATAATTTTTCTGAGCTGGATTCCATTTCCCAGAATAAAATTGAACAATAAAATGACTTTTATTATCAGGACAATATTGAGTCAAGACTCCTCCATAACCTATATCCGAAGCATCGGTCTCAACAGTTTTATCCCATTTTGGGTTGGCTAAAGTGAGACAGGGAAGGTTTTTTACTTTAACCTTAATCCTTCTAACAACCTCTGTATGATTTTCGGACCATGCTTTAGGATCATTTTTAAGTCTATCATATAGGATAGCAGAATCTTGAGCAAGATCTTTTATAAAAGGAGCAACATAGTTAAGACTTCCAAGAAATCTCTGCAATTGAGTTTTGTTAGTAATAATATCAGGAAATTTAGAAGCAAACTCAATACTCCTGTTTATAGGACTAATATTTCCTCTTTCAATGTTATGACCAAGGAATCTGACATTTGTTTTAAACAAAGACATTTTAGGTCGGGATAAGACTAAACCACTTTGTATTACAATTTTTTTAAATAAGTCTAGGTGCTTAAAATGGGTTTCAATACTTTTAGAAAAGACTAAGATATCATCTATATAAACAATTATGAAATTGTTGTAGGGTATGAATATATCATTCATAATTTTCTGAAATTCAGACGGAGCATTTTTCAAACCAAAGGGCATAACGTTCCATTCGTATTGTCCCATAGGTACATTAAAAGCTGTTTTAAATCTATCGGATTCAGAAATCTGAATCTGCCAATAACCTGATTTCAGATCAAATTTAGAAAATATAATAGCATCATAAACTCTATCAAGTAAATCCTTTTTGTTAGGAATAGGATACCTGACCCATTTAAGAGCTTTATTGAGAGGTTTGTAATTAATAACCAGTCTGGGGGCTCCTCTTTCTTGTTCAGCATGTTTATTAACATAGAAGGCTGTACAAGACCAAGGTGACTTAGAGTGTCTAATGAGACCCTTTTGAAGTAGAGAGCTGATTTCTACTTTGCATAATTCCAAATAATCTGCATTCATCTGGCAAGGTCTAGCTTTAGTAGGGATATTGTCCTAGCTAAAATCATCCTCATAAGGTAGACTTACAACATGATTTTTCCTATTCCAAAAAGCATTAGGGTGATCTCCACATATATCAATAGAGAACTGGTTAGTTAAAATGACAATTTTATCCTGTAATTTAGGATTTTGTAAAAACTGATCAATTTCTATGCTATTGATTTCTTGTTTTAGAAAACTAACTTGGCTGTTTTTGGAAATTAATTTAGCAGTTAAATCATTTATCATTCTAGTAAAAGGTTTTGTGACAAATTCCATTATAAAAGGTTTGTTATTCCAAGTACCAACAATTTTATTATTGTCCCAATGGGTTAGTGGGAAAATATCATTTATGAAAGGTACTCCCAAAATAATTTTATTAGTAATATCTTTTACTAAAACAAAGCTTTGTGGTACACAACTCTTACCTCTGCAAATGAAAGCCTTAGGTAATTTAAACTCGATATTCATTTTGCTTCCATTAGCAGAACGAAGGCTATGAGTAGTTTTATGAAAATACCTAGAAGGTATGAGACCTTCCTGAATACAGTTTAAATCAGCAGCACTGTCAATTCCTTTTTATAATTATAATCAATAAGAAGAGTAATTTTTGTATAAAACTTTTGGGAAGTAAAAGCTTTAAGACTAAATAAAAAATCTTTTTTATCATTTTTTACCGGAAAGCTTTTAAAGCATTCAAGGTAATTATTTTCACCTTCGAGAGAAGAAGATGATTTCGAGGCATTACCTAATTCTTGAAGTGTTTGAAAAGCATCAAGTCTCACCTCAGTCACGACATTCTTTTCTTTGAGTTTAATAATGTCTTCTTTGAGATTATTAATCTCGTTTTTTAAATCACTAATAGTAGTAGGAGAGCTAGAAAGATTTCTCCTTTCTAAAAGATGTTTCTTAACTTCTGTCATGGTATATGAACCATCAATGGAAGGAATTTCTTCCGGGATAAGAATCTTCTTTTTATCAGGCGAAATCTTATTAATAATCTGAGCTCTTACCTCTGGATCTTTAATATCTTGCAAGAGTTCAAGGACCTTGTCATTATCAATGACATTAAGACTCATTTCTTTGAATTGTTCATAGATCTTATAAAGATCATCTTCCTCATTTAGGTTTTTCTCACAAATTAAACCTTGCTGGCAGGGTGAACATTCATCCTCAGATGTAAGATATTCATGTTGGAGAGCTTTTAGATCCTCACTTGTGGAAGAAGATTGTAATCCAACGGATTTCTTCAGCGATTTTTATTAGCCTGACTGGTTTATCTATATCTGACCTTACATTTGATCTTTCAAACTATATTCATAGAATAACTAGCCATCCATTATATTAGCCTAGTATGTTAAAGTTCTACACGATAATTTAGCCTATCATAAGGCTTGAATAATCAAATAAATAAAGAAAAGGAAATAGTAATACCTTGGAACGCTTAACTTCTGTACCAAACCGAATTTCCAAATTTTTATTCAATACCAAATATTACAAAGGGAGTGAGAGAGAGAGAGAGAGAGAGGGTTTTCTTTTCGATCCCTCTCAAGTAAACTAATCCTTCTCTTATATAGATTAAAAGGGGGAAACAAAAGGAATCAAACAAAAATAAATGGCCGGCAAACCTAGTGGCCTAAATAGTTAAAGACCTTTTCTTTATTAAAGGTTGACTTTATTCTACTTTATAAAAGCAGTTTTCTCTTTACTTTATAAAAGTTGTTTTGTCGTCTTCACCTTTATGACTGTATTTTGTTTTTTCCCTTTGCTTCTTTTGCAGACGTGGAGGATTCTTTCATTTCTTCTATTTCATTTTGATATCTTTGCATAATGACTTCAATGTCTTCTTCGTCATCATCAAATCCGTTGGATTACCCATGTGAAGGGTGGACCCAGGCGGACCCGGAAATATAATAATAATAATAATAGTAATAATAAAATATTAATAATAATATGATATTTAGCATATATACAACAATACATTGATGCATATTAATGCTTACCTGTTGCAGTTAGTTTGTCGGCAATGTGATTGTGGCGAAGTTATGTCGCCCTTCTTCAGAGATTATTTTCTTAATAAAAGAATTATATTTAAAATAATATAGGGTATTAACATAAATTATATTATAAATGGACTTGTCCCATTAACCACCAATTAAATTAATTATTTAAAATTATCCACTAATTAAATACATGTAGTTAAAAGAGTAATTCACAATTTTCATTTAAAATTTACGGAAAAGTCTTTTATGAAAGAGACGGGCTTAGTTCTCAAAATGACCTTACGGGTCATTACACATTCAAATATTATTATTCCATTTTATAGAAGACTTTTTTTCATCATGTTTCTCAAATTCAGCTAGAATAAGCTTGTCAAAAAATTAAAGATAATTTTTTATTAGTATTAAACTATGGAGACATCAATAAAATACGATAATAAGACAAGATATTTTTTTTGTTTCATAAAAAATCACAAGTACAAGTACAATAATAACATTTTAAATGACTCAGTGATGAAAAAAATAGTATAGTATTAAATTATTTCAATAGGTAAAAGCATACAAATGATTAAGTGATTACACCAAAATACATTTTTTAAGAAGCTATACTGAGAGGTGGATGTAGACTTATTCACCGGTTCAATTAAACCTACCATTTTTTAAATGTACATGTTGCAGGTTCTTTGAGAAAGAAACCAAGGCCCTAAGAGCAAAATGTTACACATATATGGCAGGAATTAATATATACGCCCTGTAGTAATTACTATTATCAATAAAAACACAATATAGTCGGTGTAATTTTACAACTGAGGTCTTGGAGAATAGAGTAGACAAATCTTACCCCTATCTTGGGAGGTAGGTTGTCTGATAGATCTTTATTGAGAAATAATAAGTAGTGCATTAGTTCACATTTCTTGTGAAATGTTACTTCTAAAATGATAATCTAGTTAATTTATGAAAATCATCACAATACAAAACATGCAATTGAATAAGGAAAATTAATGTTGAAATTGAGATGTAGTTAAAAGTCATTACTTGATAAATACACTATAAAAAGTCAGTATTTTTACACTAAAATTTCCTATTGATAACTTTCATAGGCTATAATTTAAAAGTTTCTAATTTTATCAGTGAGGAAAGAAAATAGTAATGATTTCAAGTGAAAATATTAGGAAGCTTCTCACTATTCAGTGATAATTTCTTTTTTCACATACATTTTTTAGTTAGCTAATTCTATGAAAAAGGAGTGGAAAAATTAGGAAGCTTCTCCCTATACAGTAATAATTGTTTTTCACATGCATTTTTTAGATGCAAAACAAGTGAAAACAATTATTTTTTATTGCATGAATTTTCACTGATTTGCAGTATGACAAATCTTTATTTTAAAAGTAGGTTATGTGTTCCATTAAACCATTATTTGTATCAACATGCTTCCACAATAACATTCACATTGAAATTGACCTTTAATTTTGTCATAAAATATTAATTAATCAATCCCCTTTATGAAGATATCATCAACCACAACTAGAAAAAAGATGATAAATGTAACCTCTTCAAAGCCAATAGATAGACTGATCATCAAAGATCACACTTTTATCAACAAAATCAAAGATACAATGTAGCTATTTCTTTAGTATAGTTCTTCAGCAAAATAAATATCAACAACAACAGCATACTCAACCTTAACGTTGTGATAGAGAGACTACTCCTGATAGACCCTCGACTTGAGTAGATACCGAAATAAAATTTCACCGTGAGCGCATGATAGAATTAACAACATGTCTTTAAAACAAATTAATCATCTTCAATTAATAGGGGATTGATGTAGCCGCATATTACCTTCAATTAATCATCTCTTGTTTTCACCACACTTAGATCATGCAACTCTTCTTTGTTGATTATATCTGCCGATGCTATTACTTTCTCTTTGTTATTCGCAAAAATAACAATGGCCCATAAAATTATTTTATATAAAGATCAATTCTTTTATATAAGAAAATAAAGGAAACAAGAAGAATGGATCGAATAAAACAAACAGATAAGTATTAATTGTGTCATAAAATATAGAGATGATCATATTTTTTTTGTTAGTTTAGTATGTATCTGTATTCATAGTTGTACAAGAGTCAAAGTAATTAATTTTTGGAGTAAATTTGAATCAGTATCTTCAATTTTCTCATATAAATTTATATATTTCAAAATTACTTTAAAATATGATAAATTACTATAATTGCCAATTTAAAATAGTTTAAAAAAATTATGAAAAATAAATTCCTCTTTTAACTATCCAAATAATAACTTGAACACATAAAGTGAAAAAAAGGAATACTAACTATTATATACTCATAATGGCACTTGATTATTTAATTGTCTTTAATATTAGAATTAATTATATTTATCTATTTCTCGATGTTTTAGGAATTGAAGGGATTGAGATTATTCGACAAGTTAAGCATATATATTGTGTAAGACATCTATACAATAATTTCAAGAGAGTGCATAAAGGCTTATCATTGAAGATACAAATTTGAAAATTTGTTAGGAAAACTTATATACGTAAGTATAGAAATGAAAGAATTGGGATATATATGTTGGAAGAGGATCACAAAGAATCCAGAAGTTGGTTCAACGATATATTACCCAAATTCTAGAGCAAGTCAAGTTTAGAAAAACAACAAAGTGTGATATGCTTGTAAATAATTTTTGTGATTTATTCAATGGGATAAAATCAATTTCAAAAGAAAGAAAAAAAATTATTCTTGGACTGCTTGAAGGAATTTGAATACACTCAATGAAAAGAATTAATAACAAGAGAGACACTGTACTCCTATACCAACATAATATTACTGTAACTTGTTTCAATACATAATTTTTAACATGAAATCTTACAATTTCTTACTATAACAGAAAGTTTATGCCCTAAAATGTAGAAATTAGTAAACCAAAAAAATAAATAGAAACAACTACACCATTTTTACTAGTATTGAATTATTGTTGCTTCAAGTACAAACTATGTATGACGAACAATAAGTGTTAAATAAAATGGAAGAACTTGATTTTGCATTGGATGGGACCTTATAAGTATCACATGCAGTGACCTGCATATTCAATGTAAGAGTGAATTCATAAAAATTCATAAAAATTCATAAATGATTATTACAAGAAAGCTACTCAAATTAGGATTTATGAGGTAGTCGTTGCTCCAATTCATGAACTTGATATGTGGGAACGTACAAGCCTAATTTATGTTGAACATCCTAACTATGATCCAAAGAGAGGTAAACTAGTAAAAAGTATAAGAAAACAACCTGATGAACGTGAAGCTTCCAAGATAAAAGCAGTTGAGACGAAAAAAAGAGAGAAAAAAGAAAAAACAGTATGCATCAAGTGAAACACGTGGTGTAACCACAGATGTTGCCAAATTATGTAAGAAAGGGAAGTTAGGAACATATATCAAGTGTTTGCAAGTTTGTCACAACAAATCAACTAACAAAATAGCTTACAAGAAGAATAGTGGTTGAATCTGAATATTCTAATAATAAGATCGAATCAATTCCTACTCGAAAAGAGGATTTTATCATAGCTGGCTTTCCTAACCTTACAACTGGCACTGAGCCTTTACTTTTTCAAGCTGCAAATAGGGAACTCCTTTTTGGAACTGCCTTTGATCTTAGGCTTGCAGCTACTATAAAAGTAATTGTCGGGGTTTTCTCCTTCGGAGAAGCCTAAATATGTGTCAGAAATTTCCTTTGTCCGAAATGAGCTTTTATATAGGTCCTTCCATAAAGAGGCTTTTCTCAAAATTCAGTAACTTCATCTCAAGTTGTTCAAACATCTCATGATTGGTTCGGAAATGATACAAATCAACGTTGCTCAAATAAGCAAATCCATTTTGAGTCTACTTTCCAATTGGACAAATAAATAAATCTTTCAACCTTAATGTAAATATTGAATCCTAAATATTAGTGGGACAATGCATTGAGAGACAATAATATTTATTTATATTAGAGGGTAATTCATCTCAGAGGCCCTAACAAAGTCATATTTGTAACATCATGATAAATGTTGAGAAATATATGAGAAATGAAAAAAATTCTATTAGCTTACAAAGCCTTCAAGATAAAAGTGTTACAATAATGTACAATAAAAAGAGATTTGATATGAAAGAAAACATAACCAATTAACAAATGAGGAGTTACAACAATTTTTTTATATTTCGGTAGCTATTTGTTATTTTATTTGGAGATCTTATCCTTACATTTGATGGTAAAATTTGAGATTCTTATATTCAAAAGTTTATCATATTTTGTTTTATAATTTATATTTAGAATTTTTATTCTTCAAAGTCTTTTGCTTAACTCTATAATTTAATTATTTCTTAAGCTAAGCAAATTTTTATTAATTATTTAAATTATTATATATTGAATTGAAAATAATTATTGAGAGATTGATTTAAATACGACTGATTTAAATCGGTTTACACCTATGCCAATTCTAGGAGTAAAGACAATTGTTATCTAGTATAAAACCCAACAAAGAGTTGGGGTCGAACCCAGAGGGAGCGGTACAATGTTAGAATTCAATTACGAAGTATAAATCTGGTCTAAGCGGTTATAGGAATATAAATTATCAAAAAAATACAAACAAATTTAATGGGGTGACAACGAATATCAGATTGGGGGGGGGGGTTTGATTTGCAATTAACAGCTAGAACAAGTACGAAAATAGGGGAAACAACAATATTAAGAGGGATTCTCAGGATGTGATCATTTATAAGTTAAATACGCTATATGGGTATTGAAATTTAACAATAATATGCTGAAATATTGTGGGTAGGCTGGGCCATAAGTACAATAGCTTTCTATGGAACAACTATTACGATTCAGGCGATTTCTCTCGAACATGGACAAGCTTAACAAGATAATCAACCCACAACCTTAATGTATCCACTCCCTCGAGCTAGATAGGTAGAACTGAGTTTAGGATTCACTCTCTCGAGCAAAACCCATATCAACCCAATACCTACAATCATTAATCAACAACTTTGGTTCCAAAACCACTCTCTCAAAAAAGCCAAGAGCTCTAAACTAGAATTGCATTTGCAACTACAATCCGTAGATTAAAATAGAGCTAATGATTAAACCCACATTAAAACAACAATTTTATAATTAAACAACAATACCCATAAAATAATTTGACAAATAAACAGATGATCACACCCCAAGAATTGGGGTTTTAGATACACATCATAAAAATAGAGAAACGATTACCAAATACATTAGCCATGATCTGAGTAAAGGTTCTCAAGTCTTTACAATGGTCCAAATTGGATAAATTCAAAAACCCACTTGCAAATATTCAAGTTTGAGCCTCAAAAGCTTCAAAGTCTACATTGGAACTCAAAAACTAAGAGAAAAACTCTAATTCTCCAACTTGAGAATTTAAAACTCTACTCAATGATACTGAAATTTCATTTTAAATTTCAATTTACTGTTGCCCAATTTTTGTCCCAAAAGGCAATTGGGTGGAGTAAGTCAGGCCTCGCCGAACAGGTCGGTGATCCTTACTTTGCTTTCTTCCATCGCCAACTTGCAATGGTCATCAGTCGTCCAGGTCGTGTAACTTTGGGTGATCAAAGTTGTTCTTGCGGAGTCATTCGGCGATTCGCCGACTACTCATTCCTGTCACAAAGTTGGTTCTTCCCCATGACTGGCATACTGGATCTTTGGGCCAGCTAAAGAGCCACTTGGCGGTTCGCCGAGTGGTCTTGGTGATCACCATGATCACTTTTCTTCACTTCCTCAACTTGTTTGCTTCTTTTTTCCTAGTAGTGTCCTTGCCTTATTCCTTAGCCTACATATATGTAAATCAATGATATAACATCAGTTTATAGCATAAATTAGGCATTTGAGGACACTTGAACTATCAAAACAAAGCCCTAAATGAGTCAAAATCTCGGACTCATCAACACCCCTAACTTAAACTTTTGTCTTTGCTCAAGTAAAAACTCAAGATCAATCAATTCAACACGGATGTCTACAAACAATGTTGCTTAAGATTCAACATAAATGCACACACAAGGTTCAAACTACACATACAATGCTAAATTGTGCACTCAAAGATTCAAATTGTGACTCACCATTATCAAGTGTACTCAAGTTCACAATGCTTGCTTCAAATGCAAGTTAAGGTCAACAAAGGTACTCAAATGCCCTCACAACAAAGATGATTCCACATTCCCACAAAATTTCTGAAAAATTTAAGGTCTCGGAATCACATACAACTATCACACTCAAAAAGACGAACAGATGCATGACTCCACCCATAGGCTTGCCCTTATTTTCCAAACATTCATTTCAGCTCACTAAAGATCACAAAGGTCTTTTTAAGGCTTGTAATGAGGTTGAGTGTAAAGGTATGGTCATTTAGGCCTAGTGACTTCTACCTTCATGAAATATGGCCTGAAAATCACCTTTTCTCCTCCTCTTTCACATTCAAACATGTTCATAATCCACCCCATTATTCAACTAAACATGAATCACCAAATATCCCATTTTTTACTATTCTCACACACTTTATTTCACAACTTTTGCTTTTTCCAGTATTTTTCTTTTCTTTCTTCTTTTTCTTTTCTCTTCTTTTTATTTAACATGGAGGGGTTCCATATTTTTCAAAACAATCCATCAAAGGGGGAATTTTTCACACTTCTTGACTTTCCTTCTTTTTCACCACACCCCCAACTTAGGCTTTTGTCCTAAGTTGGATATTCTAACGAATCAATACTTCATGAAGGTTATGTGTTATGGGATAAAGAGGTCAAAGTTGTTCAAGTTTCTTCCAAGGAAAGGATAGGCTCAAAAGGTGTAAAGCAAGGTTCACACATCTCACAAGGTTGGCCACAAAGAGGTATATTGTCAAATTGGCTCACTCTAAAAAAAATCGCCTAAGATCATTTAAATTGCTTGGTTCACTTAATCACTCAGACCAACGGGGCAAATTCTAGGTGTCATCAAGCACAATGTTCAAGACAACCTCACCACACAAGTGTTGGAAGTGTTATTTTATTTACGAATTATTTATTTCACGTATGTTGGTCTTTTATTTAGTTGAATTGTTCAACTCCTAGTTATTAGGAAGTAGACATGTTTTTACTTTAGAAGAAGAGTTTGTTAGAAGTCCTAGCAGTAGTGGGTTTGTCGGTTTAGTGCTTAGCAAGAAAATATCTGTAAAAGTCTATATAATAGACTTATCTTGTTGCTATTGAAATAAGAGAGTTACGCAGTTTCTTGTTTTGTTGTGTTGAGTATTTCTACCTGCTTTATTCATTGTTCTGCTTAGCATATTTTATCAGTGCTATTAGAGAAAGGTTAGATCCAGAAGAAAAAGAAAAAAAAAACACCTGTGAGGTAGAGTTTACCCAGAAATTTTATTTTTTCTACGGCTTCAGATAGCAACTTTGTGCAAGCAGCCATTCCCCGTTCGATGGTCATTATGACCATTGGAGTATCCTGATGGAAAACTTTCTAAGGTCAAAGAAGTATTGGCTAATTGTGGAAGACGGCATTGGTGTTCCAGCGGAAGGAGAAGTTTTAACAAATGCTCAAAAGGCGGAGTTTGAAGCAAGAAAACTGAAAGATTTGAAAGCAAAAAATTATCTTTCAGGCTATTGAGCGTCCTATCTTGGAAAGGATTCTTTGCAAAGAAACTTCCAAGGATACATGGGACTCAATGAAAAAGAAGTATCAAGGCACTACAAGAGTGAAGCGAGCACAACTTCAAGCCTTGAGAAGGGACTTCGAAACTTTGCAGATGAAGGAAGGTGAATCTGTCAGTAGCTATTGTGCTAGAACCATAGAGATAAGCAACAAGATGCGATTTCATGGCGAGAAGATGAATGATGTCACAATCGTTGAAAATATATTACGTTCTTTTTACTCTGAAAATATGGGACTTAATGAAAAAGAAGTATCAAGGCACTACAACAGTGAAGCGAGCACAACTTCAAGCCTTAGAAGGGACTTCGAAAGTTTGTAGATGAAGGAAGGTGAATCTGTCACTAGCTATTGTTCTAGAATCATGGAGATAAGTAACAAGATGTGATTTCATGGCGACAAGATGAATAATGTCACAATCATTGAAAAGATATTACGTTCTTGACGCCAAAATATGATTATGTTGTTTTCTCTATTGAGGAGTCAAAATACATAGATGCTTTGTCTCTTAATGAATTGTAAAGCTCTTTGTTGGTGCATGAGCAGAAGATGACCCGCAGTTCAACTTCTGAGGAGCAGGCCCTAAAGGCTTCTACTTTGATTTCTTCCAATTCTAGAGGAAGGGGTAGAGGTAGAGGTAGAGGAGACCGAGAAAACAAAGATGGCAGCAGGAATTTTAGAGCCAATGATGACTACAACAAAGGCAGAGGAAGAGATTTTGACAAATCCAGGGTAGAATGTTATCATTGTCATAAATTTGGTCATTATCAATCTGAATGGTATACTAGGCTTCCTAATGAGAAAGAAGAAAATTCAAATTTTTCTGATAACAAGGAAGGAGAAACTTGGTTAATGGCAGTTCAAGCGGAAAATGAGCCCGAGGAACAAGTCATTTGGTATGTGGATACCGGTTGCAGTAACCACATGACTGGTAGTAAGTCTTCTTTCACTAATTTAAATGAAAACTTCCGGTCGACAGTTATTTTTGGTGATCTCTCAACTGTGAATGTGATGGGAAAGGGTGATATCAATTTTAAAACAAAAAATGGGTGTGTCGAAACCATATCTAATGTGTTCTATGTTCCTGCTTTGAAGAGCAATTTATTGAGTATTGGTCAACTGGTAGAAAAAGGATATGTCATCACCTTAACAAATGATAGATGTGAAATTTCTGATCCTTCCAAAGGAGTTATTGATATTGTCAAAATGAGTCGAAACAGGTTGTTTCCTATGAAGATTGAAAATGTTCAATATTGCTCTATGGCAGAAGTGAAAAATCCTTCATGGTTGTGGAATTTTTTATATGGTCACTTGAACTTTGGTGGCTTGAAGATCCTTCAAAGGAAGAGAATGGTGACAAGGCTTCCAGAAATTATCGCCCCTTCCCAGGTTTGTGAAGAATGTGTTATTGGCAAACAACATCGATCTCAGTTTACAAAAGGCAAGTCAGGGCGAGCAAATGAGGTGTTGAAGTTGGTTCACTCAGACATTTGTGGGCTAATAAACCCAATTTATAATAGAGGGAAAGGGTATTTTATTACCTTTATTGATGATTATTCCCGAAAGACTTGGGTTTTTTTTTACAAGAAAAATCAGAGGCTTTTAATATATTTAAAGTTTCAAAGCTCTCGTGAAAAATGAGACTGGAAAGACCATTAAAAGCCTCCGAATAGATCGTGGAGACGAATATTTCTCTAAGGAATTTGAAGAATTTTGTGAGTCTCGTGGCATTCGAAAACAACTCACAACAGCATATACACCTCAACAAAGTGGTGTATCGGAGAGAAATAATAGAACCATACTTAACATGATTTGAAGCTTGCTGACTCGAGGAAGAGTTCCAAATATATTTTGGCTGGAAGCAGTAAATTAGAGCGTCCACATCTTGAACAAAAGTCCTACTTTTTCTCTTCGAGATGTGACACCGGAGCAGGCTTGGAGTGGAAGGTAACCAACTGTAGATCACTTTCGAATTTTTGGATGAATTTCCTATGTACATGTCCCAGATGTAAAGAGAAAGAAGCTTGATGATAAAGGCGTTAAGTGTGTCTTTCTTGGTGTTAGCAAGGCATCGAAAGCATACAAGTTGTTTAATCCTTTGACAGAAAGGATTGTGACTAGTAGAGATGTTGTTTTCGATGAACACAATACATGGAACTGGGATGAAAAGTTATCTAATCAAGTTCTATGCGATGATGAATTTGAAGAAGTAGCTCCAAGGTATGAAATTCCAGCAAATGTTGCTCCAACTGTTGAAGATTTGCCACCTGTAGAAGCACCTATTGAAACATACCAAGTTGTCCCTCAAGTCCGAAAAAGACTTGTATGGATGCAAGATTATCACATAACTGGTGTTAATATCAATGATGATATAATTGCTCATTTTGCACTGTTTGCAGATTGTGACCCAATAAGTTTTGAAAGTGCTGCCCAAGAAAAAAAATGGAAGGAGGCAATGGATGCTGAAATTTCAGCAATTGAAAAAAATAACACTTGGGAGCTTACTGATCTACCAAAAGGGCAAAGGACCATTAGAGTAAAATAGGTTTATAAAACTAAACTCAATGAGAATGGTGAAGTTGATAAGTACAAGGCGCTCTTAGTGGCCAAGGGATATAAGCAAGAATATGGTGTGGATTTCAAAGAGGTCTTTGCTCCAGTAGTCAAACTCGATACCATCAGGTCGGTGGTGGCATTGGCAGCCCAAAACAAATGGCCAATTTATCAATTGGACGTGAAATCAACCATCTTACATGGAAAATTGCAAAAGCATGTATATGTCGATCAACCCCCTGGTTATATTAAGTATGGTAGCGAAAATAAAGTTTGCAAATTGAAAAAAGCATTATACGGGCTAAAACAAGCTCCACGAGCTTGGTATAGTCACATTGATATTTATTTCAATAAGGCAGGTTTTAGAAAATGCCCTTATGAGCATACACTTTATACTAAAGTTGAAGACGGAAAGCCTGTCATTGTATGCTTATAAGTAGATGATTTAATTTATACTGGAATGATCATGTATTGCTTAAATATTTTAAGCAATTGATGATGACTGAGTTTGAAATGTCGGATCTTGGCTTGATGCATTAGTTTCTGTGAATTGAAGTGAAGTAGTATTCTGGTGGAATTTTTAATTCACAAAAGAAATATGTCCAGAAAATTTTAAGGAGATTTGGTATGACAAACTGCAACCACACCAGCAGAAACAGGGCTGAAGCTTATAAATGATTCTACAGGAAAGAGGATTAACAATAATTTTTACAAGCAGATCGTGGGAAGTTTGATGTATTTAATATCCTCTAGACCTGATATAATGTACTATGTAAGTCATATAAGCAGGTACATGGAAAGTCCAAGAAAAGCTCACTTACTGGCTGCTAAAAGAATTCTCACGTATTTGCAAGGTATTGTTGATTTTGTCATTTTGTACAAGAAAGGAGGCAAATCAGATTTAATTGGCTTCACAGATAGTGATGATACTAGAGATAAAGATGATAGGAAAAGCACATCCAGTTATGTTTTCATGTTTGGTTCATGTGCTATTTCATAGTGTTCCAAGAAGTAACCAATTGTTACATCATCAACTACTGAAGCGGAATTTGTGGTAGCAATTGTGTGCACTACTCAAGTTATCTGGTTGAAGAACATTTTGTCTGAACTATGATTAAGCTTTCTAAAAATTGAGTGTTACATGGGAGGAGCAAGCACATTGACGTGAAATTTCAATTCCTGAGAGATCTCACAAAGGATAAGATCATTGATGTTGTCTACTGCAAAAGTGAAGACCAAGCTGCTGATATTTTAACCAAGTCCCTCAGTTATGCAGCAATTGTGAAGATGATAAAGCTACTGGGAGTTTGTTCATTGAGGGAGGTTGTCGCTTCTGAAGACAATTAAAGTGATGTCTGTGACTTATCAGTTTAAGGGAGGCATTGTTGGAAGTGTTATTTTATTTAGGAACTATGTATTTCACGTTTGTTGGTCTTTTATTTAGTTGAATTGTTCAACTCCTAGTTATTAGGAAGTAGACGTGTTTTCACTTTAGAAAGCAGAGTTTGTTAGGAGTCCTAGCAGTAGTGAGTTTATGGGTTTAGTGCTTAGCAAGAAAATATCTACAAAAGTCTATATAATAGACTTATCATGTTGCTATTGAAATAAGAGAGTTACACAGTTTCTTGTTTTCTTGTGTTGAGTTTTTCTGGCTGCATTATTCATTGTTTTTCTTGGCATATATTATCAACAAGGCATTGGTGCAATTATCAATCAAGACTACACACTTTCTAGCTAGCGTGCAATGTTCATCACAAGAGACTCATTCGACAACCGGCTAGTCACAAAGAGATGCTAAAAGTTCACATATTGCCTATGTAACTTAGTTGGCCTCATCGTAGCCGCTCATTCATTTCATTCAATTAAGAGCACTGTTCGAGTCATCGGTATTGAACACAACCAACACTCAAATTTGCATAAGAACAACCACAATCACACACAAAAGAGGTGGCAAAAATTTAAAACTCGGTTTAAAACCATTTCAAATTAAAACAATGGGCCACAATTTATCAAAAACCAAGATATATTGTAACATCTCACAAATTAAAATGACTGGGAAGAATTCAAGAATTGGAAATAGTGATTATAGGAAATAATGAAAATCTGGAAATTTGTTTAAGTTAAGTTAAAGATGAGTTTTGTTCAACTTCAAACGACTATAAATCCTAGCTCATTATGTGTTAGGCGTGTTTCCAGATATCATAGGAAATATCTTAGAATAATCTATCCAACGCCGCCGAGTTTGCGCGATTCCGAGTTTGTATGTGTGAGATATGCCCATTTGCAGTTGGGTTGTTCGATTAAGGAAAGTCTAAACCGGATTTTGAAAGGGTAGTTTAGTCTTTACCTTACCTAATTTATTAAATCCATTTTTTAGTAAATTCCTTGGGGTCTAAACTGATTTAGTTCAGTTTACGCAATTAAGAAATAGGCTAAGGCTTTGAGAGAAGAGAAAAGAGGAGAAAGGAGAAGAGAAGCTCAAGATTCACCAAGTTCTTACGATTTTGGTTGTGGAATTGGCCAAGGATTCAATCCTACAAGGTATGTGAGACTATCATAATGTTGGGTTCGGTCACCCACGCGCCAAACATGTTTAGTTCAGCAAAATTCATTCTTAAAAGGTTGAAAGTTTGATGTCCTTGATATGTATATCTTGAAATCATTTTCGATCTTGAATTAGGCTGAATTGAGAAGTTTCTGAGATATTTACGTCGAGTTTTAGAGTTGTTTTGAGTTAGGTTCTTGGGTACATATGCTGGGTATCTGAATCTAAAAAGAATTTGAGAAAAATAGTCGAGCAGGTCTTAGCACGCAGATCTGCATCACAGACTTGTTCCCCCAGTGAACAAAAATCAGCTCGGGGTCGTGGTTGTGACGCGGATGCCTCTTTCTCAAAATTAAATTTTGCGATCAAATATTAAATTGCATCTCCGCGTCGTGGACTTGTTTCCAGCCAGTGATTTCTTGATCTTATCTCATGTTTAACTATCTAAAAACACTCCTAAACATCATGAGATCTTTCTTATCACAAATATCAATACTTGAATCTATAATTCAATTCAAGGAAAGTTAAGAGTCAAGTCAAGTAAAGTTAAGAGTCAAGTTAAGAGTAGTTTATAAAGTTTTTCAAAAGTCTTTCATAAACGTTTTAACTTTGTTCTAAGACTTAAGTTTTAAGTTAAGCAAAGAGTAAAGAGTTGAGTTCATTTCTCCAAAAGTTATAAGGGAACTAAGTTCATTTCTCCAAAAATTATAAGGGAACTAAGTATTCCCAAGAGTTTAAAATGTTTTCACATTTGAACAAGAAAGGGAACATCGATTCCAAGAGAGGTTTTAAGCTAAGTTTTGAGTAATTATCTCAAACCAAAGAAAGAAGTTTGTTTTAAAAACATATGAGCTAAGTATATTTTGGGAGTAGTATTGAGCACCGCTATGGGGATGCGATATCATATTAACTCAAGTCTCCATAAACCAAGTAGACATCATGGGTAGTAAAGGATCATACTTTTTAGATGACTCCTTAAGGTGCTTTTATCATAGACTAGAGGATCTACTTAGTTAAGCGTTCTATATGATGGAAAAGTATAGGACAGTTCCGACAGCGTGGGCAAGATGTTGTATCACCACTTAGGCTCATAGCGGTGGTTGTCGGTTAGAGAAACTCCCACAAAAATTATTTTACTTTATTAAATAAGTAACATTGAGTTTGTTATTGCATTTTCTTTACCGAACTGAGTTGTTTTCTACTGTTTTAAAAGCTTTCGGTATATTGCCTGTGTTTTATTGCTTTATATTGAGTTAAGTTATTCAGGAGTTGAGTAAAGCCAAGGTAAGTGTTCCTTTAAGATCCTTTTCAAGCTTAAGTTGTGTTTAGCATTCCAACTCGCATACTCGTACATTCAATGTACTGATGCCAGTTGGCCTGCATCGTCTTATGATGCAGACGCACGTAACCATGATTAGCATCCAGTGCCTCGTTGATCAAGTTGAGTACTCAGAGTCAGTTGGTGAGCCTCCTTGCTTTCTTGAGGGTCTTTTTCATAATTTTTTAGCCTTCAGTTGTTAGGATAATCGGGGGTCATATCTCGACATCCCTCTTTATTTTAGAGGCTTCAGAAATAGTTAGTAGTTCAGTTGTCTTTACACTATCATTTCATATGTTAAGACTGGAGTTGCCATTTTGGCCAAGTTGAATGTTGACTTTTAAACATTCTAAGTTATTTTATTTAACAGATGAGTAGAGATGCATTGAATTTTTGTATTTATTCTTTTAATTCTTCCACTGAGTATGTAAGCAAGGCCAAGGATTCGCTTGGGGCTAGCAATGGTTCTCGAGTGCTAGCCACGTCCGGGGTGTAAGCTCGGGGTGTGACAAACTTTGGATCACAGCCCTGAGTTCAAGAGTGCTAGGGAGTCTATGAAGTCGTGTCTATATAGTCCTAGTTATCGGTGTGAAGCCCGCCACATCTATAATTAGGAGGCCGGAACACTTAGGAAAATTTCTCACTTCTTTCACACTCTTTTCGTGCGTTAGAGTTTGATCTCTAAAACGTTTTCTTCTAATTTGTGCTTGTGCATGTTTTCAGATAATCATGCCTCCATGAAGAACTGTCAGAGGTCGTCCTGCTAGGCGTAATGTTAAGGAGCAACAGTTACCAAATGCACCTGAAGTGCAATCTCAAGGGGAAGTCACTAACGCTGAGTTCAGAGAGGCAATAAGGATTATAAGTCAAGCTGTGACTAACCAGGTTGGGCAACAAAGAGAGGCTCTACAAGAAGAGGCTGACATTTCGAGGGTTCCTGAGTTCTTGAGGATGAACCCTCTAAGTTTAATTCATTCGAGCACTATTGAGGATCAAGAGAACTTTATTGAGGAGCTGAATAGGGTATTTGATGTCATGCACGTTGCTGATACTGAGAGGGTGGAACTAGCTACATACCAAATGAAGGGTGTCACTAGGAATTGGTTCGATCAATTGAAGAAGAACCGAGCTAAGGATGCACCACCAGTGAGTTGGCCTTATTTTGAATAGGCCTTCTTGGGGCGTTTCTTCCCCCGAGAACTGAAAGAGGCTAAGGTACGATAATTTCTTACCCTAAAGCAAGAGTCACTAAGTGTTCATGAGTATGGGTTGAATTTCACCCAACTATCCAGTTATGATATGGACATAGTTGCGTATATGAGGAGTAGATTGAGTCGTTTTGTTGCTGGGTTGTCCCTCCTGTCAAGCAAAGACGGCAGGGCAACTATTCTAATTGGGGACATGGATATAGCGAGGTTGATGACTTATGTGCACCAGGTTGAGGAAGAGAAGTTGAGGGATAGGGAGGAGTTTAGAAACAAGAAGACTAAGACAGGGAATGAGTCCGGATAGCATAAAAGTAATGTAAACCGTTCATCCTTTCAGCAAAAGCAAAAGGGACCTGCACCATCATCTGCTAGTGCACCTGCACCCAGAAACAAAGGTGAGTATAATGGTCAGAATTCGCAGAACTTCAGAGCTAGACCTGCACAGTCTCAAGGTAGTGTGGCACAAGGACGTAACTGGGCTCCTTCATGTGCTAGGTGTGGTAGGACCCACTCAGGTAAGTGTCATGATGGCCAATCAAGTTTTTTCAAGTGTGGGCAAGAGTGTCACTTCATGAAAGAGTGCCCTAAAAACATGCAAGGTAGTGGGAATCAGGGCAATAGAGCCCAATATTCATCTGTTGCTCCACCAGACAGGGCTGCACCTAGAGGAGCTACATCCGATACTGGCGGAGGAACAAACCGCCTTTATGTGATAAGTTGATCAAAGTCTTTACTTTTGATGCTTATTCTTTTCTAGAGCCAGGAACAAGTTTATCTTTTGTAACCTCTTATGTTGCAAATACGTTTGATGTTATTCCTGAGAAACTCTGTGAACCCTTTTGTGTTTCTACACCTATTGGGGATTCTATTCTAGCTGAGTGAGTATATTGTGATTGTGTCATTTCCATCAATCACAAAGACACCGTGGCTGATTTAAATAAGCTAGACATGGTAGATTTTGATGTCATTCTAGGTATGGACTGGTTTCATGCCTGTTATGCCTCCATTGATTGTAGAACTCGAGTTGTCAAGTTCCAAATTCCTAATGATCCAGTCTTAGAGTGGAAAAGTAGTTCAGTAGTGCTTAAGGGTCATTTTATTTTATACCTTAAGGCAACAAAGTTAGTTTCCAAGGGGTGTGTCTATCACTTAGTCTGAGTTAATGACCCTACTGTTGAGATACCTCATATTCAGTCAGTTCATATAGTAAAAGAGTTTCCAAAAGTTTTACCAGATGATCTACCTTGAGTCCCTCCTGGGAGAGAGATAGACTTCTTTATAGACTTTCTTCGAGATACTCGTCCTATCTCTATTCTGCCATATACAATGGCACCAGTAGAGTTGAAAGAGATTAAAGAACAGTTGAAAGATCTCCCTGATAAGGGATTTATTCTACCAAGTGTCTCACCTTTGGATGCTCCGATCTTATTTGTGAGATGAAAGATGATTTCCTTAGGATGTGTATAGATTACCGCCAATTGAACAAGGTTACCATCAAGAATAAGTATCCTCTTCCGAGAATTGATGATCTTTTCGATCAACTTCAGGGTGCTACTTGTTTTTCTAAGATAGACCTCAGATCTAGCTACCATCAGTTGAAAGTAAGGGAATGTGATATTACTAAGACAACATTCAGGACCCGTTATGGTCACTATGAGTTTCTGGTCATGTCGTTCAGCTTGACCAATGCACCTGCAACGTTCATGGACCTTATGAATAGAGTTTTCAAACCTTATTTAGATATGTTTGTTATTGTCTTCATTGATGACATACTAATCTATTCAAGGAATGAAAAAGATCACGCTAGCCATTTCAGAATAGTTCTTTAGACTTTGAAAGATAAGGATTTATATGCTTAAGTTCTCTAAATGTGAGTTTCGGCTTGAGTCTGTTGCGTTCTTGAGCCACTTAGTTTCCGGTGATGGAATAAGAGTTGATACCCAAAAGATAGAGGCAATGCAGAATTGGCCTAGACCCACATCTTTGACCAATATTCAAAGTTTCTTGGGTTTGGCTGGCTATTATAGAAGGTTCGTAGAAGGGTTCTCATCCATTTCGTCTCCTTTGACCAAGTTGACTCAGAAAATAGTGAAGTTTTAATGGTCTGAAGCTTGTGAGAAAAGCTTTCAGGAATTGAAAAAAAGGTTGACTACTGCCTCAGTATTAACTTTACCAGAGGGTAGTCAAGGTTTTGTGGTGTATTGTGATGCATCTAGAGTTGGTTTGGGTTGCATATTAATGCAGAATGGCAAGGTTATAGCTTATGACTCCAGATTTTGAAAGTTCATGAGAAGAATTACCCAACCCATGACTTAGAGTTGGCTGCTGTAGTATTTGCTTTGAAGATATGGCATCATTATTTGTATGGTGTTCATGCTGATGTATTCACTAATCACAAGAGTCTTCAGTATATGTTTACTCAGAAAGAGCTTAATCTCAGACAAAGGAGGTGGTTAGAATTACTCAAGGACTATGATATGAGTATTCTTTACCACCCAGATAAGGGTAATGTTGTTGTTGATGCTTTAAGCATGTTTTCTATGGGTAGTACCGCCCATGTTGAGGAAGAAAATAGAGAGCTAGCGAAAGATGTGCATAGACTTGCACGATTGGGAGTCCGACTAATGGATTCTACAGAAGGAAGAGTAATGGTGATGAATGGGGCTGAATCTTCATTAGAATCAGAAGTGAAAGAAAAGCAAGACCAAGATCCTATTTTGCTTGAATTGAAGGCAAATGTTCATAAGCAAAAAATATTAGCTTTTGAACAAGGGGGAGATGGCATATAGAGATATCAAGGTAGATTGTGTATACCAATTGTAACACCTCGAAAACTACTAGACCAAACTAGAGCTACAACCTAGGGTTCTAAGGTTTGACGTATGTGAAATAGAGTCGTAGATGAGACTTTATGTGTTTAGAACAAGGAGTTGAATGGTTGAACATCAAGATATGTATTATACCTAGTAGCCTAGATGACCTTTAAGAGTTTGGTTGTGCATGGGAAGGGCAACTACCAAGGCAAAAGGGCAAGCCTAAGCCAAAGGGCCAAGGCTGCCCAACCTTGGCAGCTACTGCCCAAGGGTTCACGATCAGTGGTGTGGATCAAGGTCCGTGAAGGGGTCCTTGGATATTCCTTAGACACTTTGGAGGCCAGGACAAGAGGCCAAGACACTTCACGAGCCGTTGGCTTGACCACGGCCCGTCAAGTGCCCGTGAAGGTGCCTTAATATTTTAGGGTGTTATAGGGTCTTGGAAAGTTGGGGAAGCTACTGGTCAAGGGACCACGGGCACCACCAAGTACTTTGGTGCCCTTCAAGGACCGTTCAAGTGGTCGTGGTGCCTGGGACTAGACAGCCAAGTCGAGGGACTTTTGGGTAAATTCCAATTCGACTAGATTTAACTGGGTTCGTTTTGTATGTCTTTTATTCACATATATAGACTATTTTAAGTCTGTAGCCCCCAAGTTTAAGTCACTTTACATTATACTCAATTCAAAAACCCAAATCACTCTTCTTTCAAATATTTCTCTCTCTAAGAAGAACCTCCATTGAAGAAGAAGCTAGGGTTGAAGCTAAGGTCAAGATCCAAGGCTCCATTGCTTAAGGATTTTGCTAGGGGTTTGTTTAAGGTATGTTTATATTTTCATATATGGGTTCTTCCACCCATAGAGTCCCCTAGAAACCCCCAAGATTTGCGAAGAAGAACCCCAATCTAAGCTAGGGTTACTTCCAATCTATGGGTTTTAGGTGGGTACGATTCCAAAGTGTTGGATACTAATCATATATGATTAATTTAGTATTTATTCATTATATTATGAAGAATTTATTTGAATTCCTTGTCTAACCCTAATTTCTAAGTATGTGGGTTTAGATGTTTTGATGAGAAATTAATGGTTCTTGATAGATTTTCTACAGTTATCACCATGTATAGAACTTATCCAAGAATGGGAATATGAAGTCATGAATTTAACTAGACTTATGCATGTATGATAGAATATGAATAGAAATGATTAAGAATTGGATCTTTTGATGAATTATACATATAATTGGCTTGTAACTAAGGCTTAGGGCTAATGTATCTTGTGATCTAGACTAAGTAGGATGATTGTGGAGTAAAGATTGAATGTGGGGCTTGAAGTCATAATGTTGGTCACTAGGGCTTAAAGAGTAAGTCGAATATGATGAACTAGCTTGCATAGAATTGATACACAACATAGATAGAGTTATGGTGGAAGGATTTCACCCACATGACCTACCTAGAACTATATGAATGCTTGTATGTAGAATGTGAAAGGTCTTCTCACATAGGATGATTCTAGATTGAAAGGCTAGTCACCTAAAATAAATCATGTTTGTTAGAAAAGAATAGCTTGAAGTTGTGCCTTATGATTCCTTCATGTATAGTTGAATCATGTAGCTTGGGATGTTAAATATCACGGTAACTTGGGATGGTAGATCTCATGGTATCTTGGGATGGTAGATCTCATGGTAGCTTGGGATGGTAGATGTCATGGTATCTTGGGATGGTAGATCTCATGGTAGCTTGGGATGGTAGATCTCATGGTAGCTTGGGATTGAGGAATTAAGATCTCCTAAGGTTAGCTTGAACTAGAATTGGTAGGATGCTTTTCATGGTAGCTTGCATTAGTATAGGCATGATAGCCTAGGATTGAGGATCTATGCTCTCTTATGGGTAGCTTGAACTAGCATGGTTAGAATGCTCGTAGCTTGACTTGGTTAGGCCAAGACCTTTTCATGGTAGATTAGGATTGAGACATCATACTCTACTAAGGATAGCTTAGGGTTGAGGATTCACACTCCCTTAAGGATAGCTTGCATCTTATTGAATGGTTGCATAGTGGCTAGGTTGGTACACTTGTATCCTTCCTTTGATAGCATGGATTGTATGATAGTATGGTTTCCATGGTAGTTAGGTCTAGCATGGTAGTATGCTATTCTTTGATAGACTAGAATGAAAAATAGTTAGCATTGAGTAAGCTAGCCTAAAGGAGTACTTAGTCTGAGTGGTATTATGGGATGCCATTCATACATGGCACAAGTATGACTTGAAGCTACTTATGAAGTGTCCTCTTATGTGATGTATGCCTAGCTTGGATTGTTGCTATAGTTTCCTTCCATGATATGATTGTCTTAAGCTGATAAGTTCCTTGCCAATATGAAGTAGGTCTATTGTAACACCTATAAATTGTAAATATGAATAGGATGGCTTCAAGATATGCTTAGTGTGTGTGGAGATGGTCTATTGCAAAAGTATGCCTGGAGATGGCTTGTGAAGTAGTTCACTTGAATATGAAAGACTAAGGGTTGAAGTATGAACTTATGTACGTCTTATGTTGAATTGTTATGATATGATGCTTATGTTGGAGTTTATGTTATGATTATGTTATTGTCTCTTATGATTATGTCTTATGTTGACCAACCCCTTTGAGATGTTTTATGTTGGTATGTTAGCTTTCATACTTGGTACATTTTGTACTAACACATATAGCCTACATTCTAATCAAATGTAGGGTGTTGGGAGATTGAGTTGCTTGGAGGCTAGGTTTCTAAGTGCAAGAAGATTGAAGATTGGTGAGTCCTAATAGCTTCGAGGACAAACCCCTTATGTTTCATTTATGTCTTTTCTTATGCTTTAGACTTTATGTGGGCGGCATCCCAAGACTTTTATTCATGTTATTCATAGATGGTTTGAGACAAAGATGTTAGAAAGACTTCCGCGTTTATAAAATGTTTTTGATAATTTGCTTTAAAGAAAGTTTTAAATTCTCCCTACTTTTTTACGATCTTATGATATGATAATGCTAAGGGCTTGTATGCGACCCCTTCGGGGTCAAGTACGTCGTGTTACGACTAGGGGGTGCTCTCGGGTCGTGACACCAATGGTGGATGGACTTTAAGAGAGGATCATGGAGGAAGCTCATAGCTCCAAATATTCCATTCATCCGGGTTCCACAAAGATGTATCGCGATTTGAGAGAAGTCTATTGGTGGAGTAGCATGAAGAAGGGCATTGCAGAATTTGTTACTAAGTGTCTTAATTGCCAAAAAGTTAAAGTAGAGCATCAGAGGCCCGGTGGTTTGGTTCAAATTATAGAACTTCCAGAATGGAAGTGGGAGATGATTAATATGGACTTCATCACAGGCTTACCAAGGTCTCGCAAGCATCATGATTCTATTTGGGTGATTGTCGATCGAATGACCAAATCAGCTAACTTTTTGCCGGTAAAGACTACCCATTCAACAGAGGATTATGCCAGGTTATATATCCAAGAGGTAGTAAGACTTCATGGAGTCCCTGTTTCGATTATATCAGATGGAGGTGCATAATTTACTGCACAGTTTTGGAAGTCATTCCAAAAAGGCTTGGGTTCAAAGGTGAACTTAAGTACTACCTTTCATCCTCAGACAAGTAAGCAAGCAGAGTGCACTATTCAGACCTTGAAGGATATGTTGAGGGCTTGTGTGATTTATTTCAAAGGAAATTGGGATGATCACCTACCTCTTATTGAGTTTGCTTACAAAAATAGTTATCACTCTAGCATCCAAATGGCTCCTTATGAAGCTCTTTATGGGAGAAGTTGCAGATCTCCTATTGGATGGTTTGAAGTTGGTGAAGCTTGATTGATAGGACCAGACTTGGTTCATCAAGCTATGGAAAAAGTGAAAGTGATTCAAGAGAGGTTGAAAACAGCGTAGAGTCTTCAGAAATCCTACACCGATAGTAGGAGAAGGGAGTTAGAGTTTGAAGTGGATGATTAGGTCTACTTGAAAGTTTCACCCATGAAGGGTGTTATGAGATTTGGTAAGTGGATGTCCCCGGTATATTGGGCCTTACAAAATATAAAAAATGGTAGGTAGTGTAGCTTATGAGTTAGAGCTAGCACAAGAGTTAGCAGCAGTTCATTCGGTATTTCACGTCTCCATGTTGAATTAGTGTATGGGAAATCCTTCATTGATCATACCAACTAAAGATATTGGGATCAAGGATAACTTATCTTATGAGGAGATTCCTGTTCAGATTCTAGATCGTCAAGTTCGCAAGTTGAGGACTAAGGAAGTAGCATCAGTCAAAGTTCTTTGGAGGAACAAGTTTGTTGAGGAAGCTACTTGTGAAACTGAAGAAGATATGAAGAAGAGATATCCACACCTCTTTGAAACCTGATAAATTTTAGATCAAGGTACTAATTATTTTCTTACTATTCTTTAATTTATGAGATTGCATGTTGTAATTGCATTGCTTGTTGGGTGTTTGAGTTGAATGTTAGATGTCACACCCTTAGCCTTATAAGAGTAATCATCTCGCAAATTGAAATAACTAGGAAGAAGTCAAGAATTGGAAATAGTGATTTTAGGAAATAATGAAAATCTGAAAATTTGTTTCAAGTTAAGTTAAGGATGAGTTTTGGTCAACTTCAAACAACCATAACTCCTAGCTCAGGATGAGGTAGGCTTGTTTCTAGATATCGCAGGAAATATCTTGGAATAATATTTCCAACGCCGCCGAGTTTACACGATTCCGAGTTCGTATGAGTGAGATATGCCCATTTGAAATTCGGTTGTTCAATTAAGGAAAATCTAAACCGGATTTTGAAAGGGTAGTTTAGTCTTTTCCTTACCCAATTTATTAAATCCATTTCGTAGTAAATTACTTGGGGTCTAAACTGAGTTAGTTCAGTTTACGCAATTAAAAAATATGCTAGGTCATTGAGAGAAGAGAAAAGAGGAGAAAGGAGAAGAAAAGCTCAAGATTCGTCAAGTTCTTGCGATTTTGGTTGTGGAATTCGCCAAGGATTCAATCCTACAAGGTATGTGAGACTCTCATAGCGTTGGGTTCGTTCACCCATGCGCCAAACATGTTTAGTTCAGAAAAATTCGTTCTAAAATGATTGAAAGTTTGATATTCTTGATATGTATATCTTGAAATTGTTTTCGATCTTGAATTGGGCTGAATTGAGAAGTTTCTGAGATCTTTACGTCGAGTTTTAGAGTTGTTTTGAGTTAGGTTCTTGGGTACATATGCTGGGTATTTGAATCTAAAAATAATTTGAGAAAAAATAGTCGAGTTTAGACGAATTGGGGCTGGAAAATGAAGAAGGAA
Source organism: Solanum piurae (assembly GCA_029582685.1). NCBI lineage: Eukaryota > Viridiplantae > Streptophyta > Magnoliopsida > Solanales > Solanaceae > Solanum > Solanum piurae. Next base: position 39,184 of record JAJOOO010002739.1, read on the forward strand.
AAAGTCGAGCAGGTTTTGGCACGCAAGTCCGTGTCGCAGACTTGCTCCCCCAATGAACAAAAATATGCTCCGCATCGCGGTAGGGACGCGGACTCCTCTGTCTCAAAATTAAATATCCATGATCAAATATTTAAATGCATCTCCGCGTCGCGGACTTGTTTCCAAACAGTGATTTCTTGATCTTTTCTCATGTTTAACTATCTAAAAACACTCCTAAACATCATGAGATCTTTCCTATCACAAATCTCAATCCTTGAATCCATAATTCAATTCAAGGAAAGTAAAGAGTCAAGTCAAGTAAAGTTAAGAGTCAAGTTAAGAGAAGTTTATAAAGTTTTCAAAACACTTTTACAAACATTTTAACTTTGTTTTAAGAGTTAAAGTTCAAGTTGAGTAAAGAGTAAAGAGTAAAGATTGAAGTTCAATTCTTCAAAGAAGTATAAGGGGACTATGTATTCCCGAAGAGTTTAAAAATGTTTTCACATTTGAGTAAGAGAGAGAACATCGATTCCAAGTGAGCTTTTAATCTAAGTTTTGAGTAATTATATCAAAGCAAAGAAAAAAGTTTGTTTTAAAATATACGAGCTAAGTATATTTTGGGAGTAGTATTGAGCACCGATATAGGGATGCGAGTTCATATTAACTCAAGTCTCCATAAACCATGTAGCCATCATGGGTAGTAAAGGATCATACTTTTTAGATGAATCCTAAAGTGTGCCTTTTAGAATAGACTAATGGATCCACTTAGTTAAGACATTCTATATGACGGCAAAGTATAGGACAGTTATGGAAGTGTGGGCAACACGATGCATCACCACTTAGGCTTATAGTGGTGGTTGCCGGTTAGAGAAACTCCCACATAAATTATATTACTTTATTATATGAGTAACGTTGAGTTTGTTATGGCATTTTCTTTAAGGAACTGAGTTGCTTTCTATAGTTTCAAAAGCTTTCTATATATTGCATGTGTTTTATTGCTTTATATTGAGTTAAGTTATTTAGGAGTTGAGTAAAGCCAAGGTAAGTGTTCCTTTCAGATCGTTTTCAAGCTTAAGTTGTGTTTAGCATTCCAACTCAAATACTCGTATATTCAATGTACTGATGCCAGTTGTCATGCATCATCTTATTATGCAGACGCATGTAACCAGGATCAGCATCCAGCACCTCGTTGATCAAGTTGAGCACTCAGAGTCAGTTGGTGAGCCTCATTGCTTTTCGGTGGGTCTTTTTCATAATTGTTTAGCTTTCAGTTGTTAGCATGATCGAGGGTCCTGTCCCGACATCCCTCTTTATTTTAGAGGCTTCATACACAGTTAGTAGTTCGGTTGTCTTTACACTATCATTTCATATGTTAAAACTTGAGTTGCCATTTTAACCAAGTTAAATGTTGCCTTTTAAACATTCTAAGTTATTTTATTTAATAGTTGAGTAGAGATGCATTGAATCCTTGTATTTATGCTTTTAAGTCTTCCGCTCAGTAAGTAAGCCAGGCTCAGGGTTTACTTAGGGCCAACAATGGTTCTCGAGTGCCAGCCACGTCCGGGGTGTAAGTTCGGGGCCTGACATATATATATATATATCAATAACCTCCACTATTCACAAGACACTATCAAAACAAAGTCAATATTCACAAAATAGCCCACAAGAGGTAGGTATGGAAATGCCTCACCCCACAAACAAAATACGCAGTTGTCCTCAGTTGCAACTAAAAATAAAAGATAGTCTAAAAGAGAACAAAAAGGAGGAAAAGAGAATTATCCTGCCAGACGAGGCCTGGGGTGAAGTCTGCATATCCACAGCTCCCTCTGTCTGGGCATCAATGCCCGGTGTCTCAACTATCATGACACCCTCAGTCAAGGAATTAGTTCCCGGTGTCTCAGCATCCTTGGCTCCACTGGATTACACCATAGAAACATCCCGCAAAGCGGCTTGCACAGTTTTATGCACCATGGCTCCCTCTAGATCTGCTAAGTTATCATACACAGTTGCATCAGTAACACCAAGATTCTCCTCATCTGTCTCAGCCTCTGACTCAGCGACATCATCATCAGCTCTAACCTCATCTCCGGTGGTAGCTAGATGCACCTCAGAAAAGGTAGGAATATCTGCACTCCGTGTGTTGGGAATCTCTACGGTCCCAAATGGTAAAGTAAAATCAGGGCACTTCAGCTGGTCCAAATCTCTCCTCAACCCAGTAATATCGGCCTTCAAGGCCATCACCTCATCTGAAGCACCTTGAGTCTACTCACAAGTTGCGACTCTAACGGTAAGGGCAGCTAATGCCAACCTGTGATCCCTTATCTCAGCCCTAACTGGGGCCTAGGAAGCAAGTAGTGCCTTCTTTATCATCCTAGGCATAACAGCCTTAACCCGGGAGGCACGCACATCAACAGATAGTGATAAATGGCCCATCTTGTAAAGTATGGCCTGGGTGATAGGAGGTCGAGAAGTAGAAGCAGAAGCAACATAAAATCTATGAGGAGAGGGTGCAATTGATGTAGTCAGAATCTCAGAAGAATAAGAAGGTCCACATGTACCTTATTTCCTACTGGCCTGAGTGTGTAGGAATGTCTCTCTAGGTAGTATATCAACATCAACCTCTGAGGATGTGTCCACCAGGACTGCCCTCCTCCTGTCAGCCTCATCACGGATGTACTCGGCCTCTATACGGTGGATGTTAGTAGAAGAGGTGGGTGTAACCTCGACATCCCTCTTCTCATCTCTCTGAACATGGGACCGTCGGCACAACTTGGTGATCAACACCGGAAATGAGAGTGAGGTCTGACGCTTCTTGGCCCTCATGGCCATCTCCTACTCAATAATCAATCCCAAATTCAGCCTCTTCCGTGATATGATGGACTCAATACAAGCTGCCTTCGTGTGACAGAGAATAGACTCCTTTTGTGATGACATGATAGTGTTGCTGATGAACCCAAACCAATATCTGGCGGCAATGTTCAGGTCTTTCTTTTCTATGGGTGCACCTGCTTCAATCCACCTCAGTGTGTTGTCGAGATAAGGAGGGCCAGCCAACCTTTTAAGTCATCCAGAGTCTGTGTCTAGATCATTCTCTGGTAGTCATGCATAAAGTTGGAAGCGCGTCCAAATAAAACATTTATGTCATCGCTCTTACATTTTACCTTCTTACCTCGTACTACCACAAAATCCATTGGCTTAATGGCACTCTCCTTCTTCTTTCCCTTCCGCACCAAATTGTCGTAAACTGAGTAGAATTCCCAGACCCAAGTAGGAATGTATGGGCCATGGGGTTTGGTGAAAACCTCGAATCTGTGGAATCTGAGAGTGTCCCACACCTCTGAAGGTCATTCCACCACACCATCGATAAACAGTCTATTTTCCTTTAATATGGTCCTCAATCCCTCAGTCTTTAGTCGGTTGACTGACCCGACAGGAGAACCCTGCACAAGTGATGCTGGGACCACTGTCTTCTCTGGAGGAGTCACTGAAGCTGAAGCTTAAGGGGTTGACGTCGGAAGCACTGGGATCCTACATGGATCATTCAATGAATTGGAGCGTAGCTCCGCTCTCCGGGCTTGTTATAATTGGTCGTCCTCAGGCTCGGAGATAGAAGCCTGAGAATCATTTGAGTCCCCCTCACTCCTTGATGAGGTGAGGCGAGTCTCATAGACCCCCTCACTGTCTGAGCTTGCCTCCTTAGAAGGAACAACTACGGGCGTCCACCCCTTGTCATTGCCTCTCTTTCGAACTAGTTTCGCTGCCTTTGCTTTAGATGCAACTACATACTCATTTATAGTTATGCCCCGTGCCCGCTTCCGGGGCGGTATGTCTCTATCAGTGACTTTGGGTCTAGCCATTCCTGCAAACCAACATGAAAAGTGTTAGAAAAATTCAAGAAAAACTTTAGAAAATAAATGCAGGAAGACTCTCTGAACCGGTCGGTGATTTATCGAACCACTTTAGCGAGCCAGGCTGGGCTCAACGAAAGTTTCAAAACAAAATTTAAAAAATTCAAAGTTAGCCGACACCAATCGGCGAAATTTGCTGAAAGCTACAGTGTATTTTAAGGAATTTTAGGGGCACAGAAGAGCGATCAAGAAGTACTTTCGGCGAGTCACTGAGTGAACTCGGGGAGCTAAGGCATATCACCAAAAGTAACAGAACAAAAACTCAATATTTAAAAAAATTAAGGGCATTCTAAGGGGACTTAGGTGAACCGCCGAACCCTTCGGTTAGCTCGACCCAGCTCGCCAAATGGTCCTTCGTGCAAATTTTTCACCCCATTCTTCGAAATCAAACGCACAGCCAACGAAATAAAAATTAAAGACTTACACTATGAAATTAAAGCAAGACCCATACTACCCATGCCCTCAGGGTACTCAGACTTCCCCCGATTTGGCCAAAATTGGCCATTTGACGTCTTTTTCCCTAAGAATGACATCAACCGCTCTATCATTAGGAAAAATATGACATTTAGCACAATCTAGGGCTACTAAGACTTCACCCATCTAGACCCAACACACATTCAATACAACCCAATGCTTTCAACACGATTTTAACAAGCAATGACACGAGAATCAAGATTAAAGGCCTATTAACAACGATTTCGCTTAAAATTAGGCATACAAACAATCACACAATTATTACACAACGATATTCAACAACAAAATACTGATAGCATTCAAGTTCAACCACATATAGAGTTTTGGGGCTCGAAAAACCAACATTTTATTCCGAAATAATATTTGTACAGCTAGGCGGCAAAGTAAATCCAAAGTCTATCCCGAGGAATGATCCCAATAAAATGGGAGTACAAGTGCAACGTTAAAAAGTAGGAAAGTGAAAAGATTTGAAATTTTAAATTGTTTGGCCTTTAAAACCTTTCAGTTCGCGTGCCAGTTGGCGGTATAAGTCGCGCCCACCAAACCACTCGGCGATGCGCCGAGTGGTAATTGGCTCATGGAGTCATACAGAACTCCCAGCAATTTAGGGGTTCAAACGGCGGAAAAAGTCAGGCTCGTCGACCTGCTCGGCGAGTTACTGACTGAGCCTTTAGCTCATCGACTTTTACAGAGTTTCCCATCAAGCTGGGTGGTTCCAATGGCGGTCCGAGTCGAGCTCGTCGACCTCTTCGGTGAGTCACCGACAAGACTCTTTGCTCGCCTAATTTCCACTTTCCAATACTTTCCCTTTTCAACCTTCACAATCAACACCCGTTATTCAAAATAACATTTAAAACATCAAAAACTTGGGTTGCCTCCCAAGAAGTGCCTTATTTAACATCATGGCACGACATATATACAAATACAAGCTTCATTTTTGGGGTTAACCGTTGTGTCACTAGGCTACCCCCAATTTTCCCTTGGGTTTAATTGAGTTGAGATTTGACCCATTTGTGTCTCCAGTTGTTTAATAGAGACTGAGTGAGAAATCAACGTCTGATTTAAAGTTGAGCCATCCTCCTTCATCTCTTTCAACACTTTGTCCGACCCTTCAACCTTATTTAGAAGGCGTGCAAGCATGTCTTCCGTACAAAGGTTCTTCGGGTCAGCTCTTTGCTCTTTGCGCTTTTGGCGTTCATGAGGTGGGACATATCTTTCCTTTTCACCATCCCTTTTCTTCTAAGTAGCATTACGATCACGTCATCCCTTATCACGATCTCTCCATCCATCCTCTCTATTCCATCCCAGATTTCCACCCGACCTTGGGTAATTTGAGTGAAATCCTCCTTCTTGATTAGCAAGGAAGTTCTCTTCCTCATTGTACATCGCTTCAAATTGTGATTCTTCGGGGTTTACTCCAGAAACACCCACAACATTTACACTCTTCAACCCACTACCCATCACATTTTTCGACAATAGATCCAGCTGGGTCATCATTTTTGCCTTATTTTGGTCTCCCTCTTGATCCTTCTCGATATGTTCTTTTGTCATCCTAAAAGTGAGAGGAGACACTTGGTCTTCAAGAGTGTACCATGCTCTATTGATCTTGGTCATGCCATCAAGAAGTTGAGATGCTACTTCATAGGGTTGTTGCATTATACCTCCGGGAACAAGTTGATCAACAACTCTTTTGTTCATCGAGTCAAGACTCCTATAGAAGTATTGTAACAATATATGATTTGGCAGTCCGTGAGTCGTCCATTGAAATACCAACTTCTTAAATCTCAGCCACGTCTCGTGGATCGGTTCACCCTCTAATTATTTGAACCCTTGGATACTATCTCTGAGCGTCATCATCTTTGACGGGGAAAGAATCTCACATGGAAAGTTGTGGTAAGTTCATCCCAAGAGGTGATAGAGTCCCTCGATAACTTAGCTAACCATTTGGTAGCAGCACCTATCAAAGAGAATGGAAACAACCTAAGACATACTGATTCTTGTGATATGTTCTTGAATGAGAACGGACCACAAACGTCCACGAAGTTCCGAATATGATTCTAGGGGTCTTCATTGGCCAGCCCTCCGTATAATCCTTTCATTTGAAGGAGTTGTAGCATTGTGCTCGTAACATGGAAGACAACATTCCCCTCAATTGGAGGTAGACGTATTGCACTAACACCACCCAATTGGATTGGGTCATTCACATCATTCAAGTTCCCGATATCATCTTAGTGTCTAACTTGGCTACTATTACTTCCGTTCACGCTCATGTCTTCCTCTGTTCAACAAAAACCAACTCAAACACAAACCAAAGTAAGTTGATTAAACTACAACCAAAAATATCACAATTCAACTTCACTAATAGAATTCTAAACAACACCACTCCCCGGCAGCGGTGCCATTTTGATTGAACGTATCAGTTTACACCACTTCAAATTCTAGGTGTAAAGACGATGGTTATCTAATATAAAACCCAACAAAGAGTTGGGGTCCAACCCACATGGAGTGGTACAATAATCAAATTCAATTACGAAGTACAAATGTGGTCTAAGCGGTTATAGGAATAGAAATTATCGGAAACATACAAACAAATCTAAGAGGGTGACAATGAATGTCAGATGGGGGGTTTTGATTTGCAATTAACAGCTAGAACAAGTACAAAAATAGGGGAAACAACAATATTAATAGTGATTCTCGGGATGTGATCATTTATAAGCTAATTGCGCTATATAGGTAATTGAAATTTAACAATAATTTGCTAAAATATTGTGGGTAGGCTGGTCTATAAGTGCAATAGCTTTCTCTCGAATATCGACAAGCTTAACAAGATAAACAACCCACAACTTTAATGTATCCACTCTCTCGAGCTAGATAGGTAGAATTGAGTTTCGGATTCACTCTCTCGAGTTGAACCCAGATCAAACCAATACCTACAATTATTAATCAAAAGCTTTGGTTCCAAAACACCTCTCTCAAACAAGCCAAAAACTCTAATCTAGAATTGCATTTGCAACTACAATCCATAGATTAAAACACAGTTAATGATTAAACCCACATTAAAACAACAATTTCATCATCAAACAACAATACCCAGAAGATAATTAGACAAATAAACACATGATCACACCGCAAGAATTTGGGTTTTAGCTACACATCATAAAAATAGAGAAACGATTACCAAATACATTAACCATGATCAGGGTAAAGGTTCTCAAGTCTTTACAATGGTCGAAATTCAATAAATTCAAAACCCACTTGCAAATCTTCAAGTTTGATCCTCAAAAGGTTCAAAGTCTACAATGGAATTCAAAAACTAAGAAAAAAACTCTAACTCTCCAACTTGGGAATTGAAAACTCTACTCAATGATACTAAAATTTCATTTTAAATTTCAATTTATAGTTGCACAATTTTTGGTCCAAAAGGCCATTGGGTGGAGTAAGTCGTCCCTCGCTGAACAGGCCGGCCATCCTCTCTTTGCTTCCTTCCATCGCCAACTTGCAATGGTCATCAGTCCTCCAGGTCCTGTAACTTTGGGCGATCAAAGTTGTCCTCGCGGAGTCATTAAGTGATTCACCGGCTGCCCATTCCTGTCACCAAGTTTGTTCTTCCCCAGGGTTGGCATGCTGGAACATTGGGCGAGCTAAAGAGACACTCGGCGGTTTGTCGAGTGGTCTTGGCGATCACCAGCAGGGCGGACCCATGTGGGTTCCAGGCGGTTCACCCGAACTCCCTCGGTAAAAAAGTACACCGTATAATAAGGTAAATTTTCTGTATTTATCTGAATATATATATTTTGAACCCCCTTAAAGTCAATGAGAAACTGATAGCCCAGTGGCAGGTCCCATTCAAATTAAGCTTCACGTCTAGTGTTCTAATCCCCGTGTTAGCATTTTGTTTTTTCTTTCTTAGTTTTAGTTTTTTCTTTCTTTCTTAGTTTCAATTTTAATTTTATTTTATTTTCAATTTCGTTTTTCACATTTTTTTTTAGTTTTTTTATTTTATAAAACATGCTAAAAGTGTGGCTTTAAACCCAAGAAAATTCAAGGGTCCGCCACTAAAACTATATACTACTACTTCCTTGAAATTTTGTTTTGTTAGCTTATTTACACGTTTATACTTTTATTTTTTGAACCCCCTGAACGAAAATCATGGGTCCGCTACTGATCACCAGGATAACTTTCTTCACTTCCTCAGCTTGTTTGCTCCTTTTTGCCCTGTAGTGTCCTTGCCTTGTTCCTTAACCTACATACCTGTAAATCAATGCTTTAACATCAGTTTATCGCAGAAATTAGGCATTTGAGGACACTTGAACTATCAAAACAAAGCCCTAAATGAGTCAAAATTTCGGACTCATCAACGACGTACTTGTAAAATAATTTATATGATATTCAACTAAAAATAATTAGATTCAAGAAATTCATAAAAAAAAATTACCTGATATAAAAGAGTTCCTTTTTTAGATATAAATATAAATTTTCCTTTAACAAATAAATTGTATATCCAAGTGAAGCCGAATAAAGTCTTAAAATAATGTGAGTTATTAATTTACTTGTCTTTGAGAATGTTTTTCTCTTGCATACAAATTCAACACTACCATTGAAATGATATAAATTAAAGTCACCGCAAAAATAACAAAGAAGCATATAAGTTGCATTATATTCTTTTTAAAACTAACAATTTAATACTTGTAATTTGTTGAAGTTGGTCAATTTTACCATCAAATACCAATTGTTGCTAAACTAAAATTTAGTAAATGACTAAAAAATTTAGATTGCCCAATTAGTTTAAACTAGAGAGAGAATCATAGTTCGACCGCACCATTCAGGACAAACTATTCACATCAATATATTATTTTCAATCCCAAAAGAAAGAAGAATTGAATAAATTTTGAAAAGAGAGAAAATTATGCAACATAGAAATCTTAATCATATTATCCAAAAAAAAACACAAATAACACCTAAAGAGAGAGAAGAAGAAAACCTGGATGTACTATAGAAGAAGTAACATATATGCTTAATTTCTCGCTCTTGATTAGCCCAAAAAATTGCACTCTGCTGGTGAATGTGCTAACAATCAAGTTGAATGTACACTTACACTGAAAATCAACCATTAGAATACCTAGTTAAAGTAGAAGAAGGACACTCTCATTTTTTTATCGATCAATCTAAAGCAACAATAAATTTGAGGGATAGATGAAAAATATTTTCGATGTTTTCTATGTGGGTGAAGAACATGAATTCAGAAGTAAAGGAGAAGGATTTTCATATTTTCTATGTGGATGAAGAATGTAATAAAGTGAAATATTTTGCAAGGGGAAAAGACAAAATATTTTTTGTGTCAATTCCTATTGAATATAATATCATTTATTCAATTTTTTATTATTATTATTATTATTATTATTATTATTTATATACCTACTTTTCCCTCATGCAAAAATTACAAAAATGATCATTTTATTGTTCTGCAAAGAAATAAAGATTTTTAGGGTAAAACGACGGTCGCGAAAGCCATGAGGTCTTAGTAAAAGTGAGGTTAAGCTCAGCTGACCCTTTGTGAATGTGAGCCCCACCTTGCTAAAGCGATCTTCGAGAAAGCAAACATCCCAATGCATAAGCAAATGAATTAGACATCAACAAGACACAACTAATAACAACCTCATTGAATGGATCCTCAGAATTCATTTGAAACCTCGTAGACACAATTCATATATATATAAACTGACTATACTCAACGTTCCTTTTTAGGATATAAACATATTGTTTCCTTCAACAAATAAATTGTACATCAAAGTAGAGGCAAATAAAGTCTTAAATAATGTGGTTTATTATTTCACGCTAGCTTTGAGCATGTTTTTCTCTTGCATACAAATTCAATACTACAATTGAAATTATAACATCCCACCTTAGAATGAACTAGAATTTAAAAGAACTATTTTTGGAAAGAAAAATTTGGAAATTTTGGCAAGTTATGTTAAATATGAGTTTTGGGTCAACTTTAAACGACCACAACTTTCAGTACAAAAGGTGTTATGTGGCCCATAAGATATGAAATGAAAGGTCTTGGAATCCTCTTTCCAACGCCACCGAGTTTGCTGATTTTTTAGGTCGTATGAGGGAGATATGCCTGTTTGAAGTCGCGCTGGGTAATTAAGGAAAGTTATCCGGATTTAAGAGGGGTATTTTGTTCTTTTCCTTACCCAATTAACTGAAAACGAAATTTGGTAATATATAGGGGGTCTAAACTGATTTGGTTCAGTTTTCCAAATCCAAATTAATGCTAGGGTTTTGAGAGAAGTTCAAGAATAGGAGAAGAGGACAAAAAGTCAAGAGTTCGTCAAGTTCTTGAGGATTTTCGTTATAGATTTCGCCAAGGGTTGATCCCTAAGAGGTATGTGAGTTCACATAGCATTGGGTTCGTTCACCCATGTGCCAATCATGATTAATTCAACATAGTTTCGTTATTGAAAGTAAAGGAATTGAGTTCTTGATGAATTTTGTTGAAGTTTCATTCATAATCTTGATTTTTGAGGTTTTGATGAGTTCTTGAGTTAATCGTATGAGTTTTAAGGTTGTTTTTTAGTATATTCTTGAACAATAATGATGGGTATTCGAATCTAAGTGATTGGGGAAGAAACCATTTGATTCTAGATGAATTGGGGTTAGAAAACAAGTAAGAAAATTCGTCAGGTTTTCTGGGCAAGGGGTTGGCGCACCGTGCCACTCAGCGCACTAGAGAAGAGTGTCTATAGTTTGTAGTTAGGTCTCTGGGGCGCCGCGACACTCAGTGCGCCTGAACCCAGGCTCTGCAGTTCAAGGTCTGGCGCCCTCCGCCACTCAGTACGCTAGGGTCGCCAGGTCCTTTACCCTTTCCCACTTCTTTCCGTTTGAGTTCCTTCGAATCGTACCTATGTTTTCTAGATGATTTATACACTCTAAGGTACGTCTAAACATCATGATATCATCCATAATATGAGATCATAACCCTTGAATCCATAATTCAAATTCAAGATAGAGCTAAGAGTCAAGACTAGAGAGTTCTTTGAGTCTTCTCAAAAAGTCTTTTACAATTATTTTAAACTTGTTTTAACACTTAAGTATTGAGTTGAGAAAGAGTAGAGCCGAGTTCATTTCTTTAAAAGGTTATATAGGAACTAAGTATTCCCAGAGAATAGATACTTTTACATTTAAGATGAGAGGAAACACTGATTTCAAAAAGAGTTTTCATGAGCAGTTCTTAGTATCATCTCTTTTAAGAGATAGATATTGAGTAATAATCTCAAACCACAGAAAAGTTATGTTTTTTGAACATATGAGCTAGTTACATTTTGGGAGTAGTATTGACCATCGATATGGTGAAAAGTTCAGATAACTCAAAGTCTCCATAAACCGTTTAGCCAACATGGGTAGAAAGGGTCACATTTTTTAGATGATTCCTTAATGATTTTAGCATACACTAGTGGATCCACTTAGTAGTAGGTTCTATACCCCGGAAAAGTATAGGAAGGCCCTGGCAGCGTGAGGCAAGACGTTGTATCATCATATAGCTCATAGTGCTGGTTGTCGGTTAGAGAATCTCCCACAGAGTTACTTGTATTTCATAAACAAAATTAAGTTACGATTGTGTTTTTCAATGCACTGAATTATTATCCACTAGTTTTAAAGCCTTTATTTTTACTGCATCTTTAATTTATTACTACTTTATATTGGAATGAGTTGAGTTGAGTTGAGACGAGGTACGTTTCTTCAGTTCCATTTCTATCTTATGTCTTGTTTAGAATTCCCCTCACATGCTTGTACATTCCATGTACATTCCATGTACTGACACCATTTGGCCTGCATATTTTTTGATGTAGATACAGGTAACCAGGATTAGCATCTAGTGCTTCGTTGATCTAGTTGAGCTTCACAGTGTTGGTGAGCCTCCTTGCTTTCAGAGTATCCCACCGCTGTGCATATTTATTTTGTTTATATTTTGGGTTGTGAACTATTAGTGTTAATATATTGCATTTTGCGGATGTTTGAACCTGTGGCTCCGTGTTTAATTTGCAAAATGATTTTGACCCTTCCGAATTTTTTTTACCACCTCTTGTGTGGTGAATGTGGCTGTTCTTTTGCAAAATTTAATTCTTGGTTCTGATCAATACCGATGACTCGAATAGTGCTCTCAATCGAACGAACATGAATGTGCGGCTACGATAAGTCAAATAAAGTTGCATAGGCAATATGTGAACTCTTTGCATCTCGTTGTGACTAGCCAAGTATTGAATTGAGTCTCTTGTGATGAACACTGCACACTAGCAAAAATGTTGAGTCTTCTTTGTCATTGGTATCAATGCCTTTTGTGATGAGCTTACTATGAACCATGTATGATGACACCTAGAATTTGCCCCATATGTCCAGTCAACTAAGTAACGTGAACTCTTGATATGATCTTAGGCAATTTTAAAGAGTGTAAACCAATTTGAAATATACCTCTTTTGTGGCCTACCTTGTGAGTGTGTGAACTTCTTTTGAACCCTTTTGAGCCTTGACCTTTTCCTCGGAGAAACTTGATGAAAAATGTGACCTCTCTTTATCCATTACCTATTATCCTCATGAATTATGATTTGAAAATCCAACTTAGGCCAAAAGCATAAGTTGGGGGTGTCGTAAAAAGAGAAGGAAAATCAAGAAGTGCAAGAACGTCCTCCCTTGACCCATGGTATTGAGAAAAATGGAACCCCTCCATATATATATAAAAAAAAGAAAAAAAAAAGAAAAAAAAAAGAAAAAGAAAAAAAAGAGGTTGTGAAATAAAGTTGAGAAAGTGAGAAGAAAAGGGGGTTTCCAACATTCCATGGGAAGTGAATAATGGGATGACTTATGAGCACGAATGATTATGATGAAGAAAAGGAAAGAATGTGTTGTTCACACCAAAATTCATTAGGATTATTAGCCACCGAGCCTAAATGACCATACCTTTGCACTCAGCCTCGTTACAAGCCTAGAAAAAACCTTTGTGATCTTGAGTGAGCTAAAGCAATTGTTGATTGAAAAATTCGGGCAAACATATGGGTGAAATCGTGTATTGTGTTCATCTTTGTGAATGTGAGCGTTGCATCTGATTTCGTAGCTTTAAATTGTGAACCATTGTGTATGAATATGGAATCATCTTTTGTGAGGGCATTTGAATATCTTTGATGAATTTGAATTTGCATTTGAAGCAAGTATTGAGAGCTTTAAATTCTTCGATATTGACGAGTCACAACATGAATCTTTGAGTGCACAATTGAACTTTGCATGAGTAAATTGAGTCTTGTTGTGTGCACTCATGATCGAGTCTTGTGTAGCACTTTTCGAGGCATTCTTTTTGAAATGCTGAACTTGAGTTTTCCTGAGGACAAGCAACAATTTAAGTTGGGGGTGTTGATGAGTCCACAATTCGGACTCATTTAGGGCATGTTTTTGATAGAATTAGTGCCCTCAAATGCATATTTTGTCTCAGAAACTGATGTAAATGCTTGAGTTTCAGGTATTTAGACTTATAGACAATGCATGGACACTATGGAGCAAAAAGTAACAAGGCAACCAAAAGAACGAAGAAAAAGTTGTCTGAAGATTGCCCAAACCATTGGGTGAGTCGCCGAAAGGCCTTGAGCACGCCTATTGTTCCAGTATGCAACGTCCTGAAGGACAAGATCAAATAGGCGATGGAAAGGAGCACTCGGCGAGTCAATGAAAGATTCCGTGAGGCAGTACTCTATCTCCAAAAGTCATAGAGTCGGAAGTGCTGAAGGCCAAAGAAAAAAGGCATTAGAAGTGACCAAAGGGTGGATCGCCGACTAACTTCGCCGAATCGATCCTTCGCAACACACTTTTGGAAATCTATAAATACTTGTTCAAATTTTATTCTTGTAAGCAACTTTAGACGGATTTTAGACTATTTTTATATTTTCAGTTTTAGCTCTAAGTTTTGGGGAGACATTGTTCTTGAGCTTGAAGGTTTAAAGGGTTTCAACTCCAAGAAATTGGGTGTGGGTCTTCAAGAATCTTCATCCTTGACTTTTTTAAAGACTTTATTTATCATACCCATTTGATGTTACTTCAGTTTGGTATCGATTTCTATCTCTCTAATATGTCTAGCTAAAACCCCAATTGTTGGGGTGTGATTATGTGAATATGCATTAAATTTACTGTTGGGTTTTGCTTATTGTTGGTTTATTTGTTGTTAATATGTGATTTAGTTTAGTAGTTGTGTTTGAACTTAATGGGATTGTAGTTGCAAATACGATTTCATCTTCGTGTTTTTGGCCCGCTCGAGAGAGAGGTTTTAAAACCAAAACTACTAAATTGATAGCCGATGGTTATTGGGTCGTCATGGGTTCAGCTCGAGAGAGTGAATCCTAGGCTCTTTCCCACACATTCAGCTCGAGAGAGTGAATAGGCTAAGGCGGAGGATGTGCTTAAAAGCGACAAGTTGGTGTTCGAGAGAAACCGAGTTGATTCGGGGTGGTAAGTTGCTCGAGAGAGAATTTACCCCCACTAAAGTCTAGCCCAGTTACATATGTTCAACGATTTACTATCAATAGCATTTATCCAATTGTTTATTTTTTCCTATGTTCCTATCACATCCCAAGAATTCCAATCTCCATATTCGAATTTTCTTATTTTCACTGTTTTTAGTTGTTAATTGACTACAAACCCTCCATTTGATAATTGACACTTGTGTCAAAACCCCTTTAATTTTTAATGTTTTTATTCGATAAAGTCTTTAGCTATGGTTAACTAGAGCGAATTCGCTCTTGACCTTGAATTCTTAGAACCGCTCCCTTGGGACTCGACCCCAAACCATTCGGTTGGGTTCTATTACTATTGTACGATCGTAGACACTTGTATTGAAAGTTGTGTCTTGATTACACAAACATCAGCCACCCCTGTAAAGTGTGGTCTAAACTAGAAAATAATGTGGTAAATGACTTTTTTATCAAGCAGCTCACCCATATTAGTTATTTCTTCTTCACTTTTTTTCTCACTTAAAATCCCTTTCAAGCATTTCAACATAAGTCAAAAGTTCATATATGGTCTTTAACTGTGTTGGTGTAACTATTAAAAATGTCATCAATTTTTGTACTATAAATACCCTTAGCATCTGAAACATACCCAACACACCAATTTTTTTATTTTCAGATTTTGACAAAAGTAGAGCTCATTTACCTTTTAGCATAGTGATCCAAATGAGGCTTTAGTCCCTTTTTTGATAGAGTCCTTTTTAGGAGCATTTATTTAATGGTGGACAGATGCACCATAAAAATAATGAGTGCAATAAAATCACTATTTTGAGGCCCACGTTACAGATATAATTCAATGGAATTTTTAAAGATGTGTATATTGAAACATCCATATACGCATTACATTTTCCTACTTTAGCGTTAGATTTTCATTTAAAGACGTCAGTAACTTCAAAACAACATTCATGTTAATAATGCAGCTACTCCAATAAAGAATTGAAAAAAAAATTTGTCTAGTCTCAGTGAGCAGTCTAGGAAAGAATGATAAAAAGAAGATGAAGAAGCAGAATGTAGTACAAAAGTACTTACTATTACAATTTGACTGTCTTCCTAAAGTTCTTTCTCCATCTTTGTACGAGTTGCAATAAACATTTCCATCTACGATGGTTTCCCGTTGTTTTCTTTGGTTGCATGCTACAAATTATATCAACATAAAGTAAGAAAAAACATCAATACAATCTGATAAAGAACAAAAAAATGAAATTTGGATTTTTACAGCGTCTACTAAATATTACCAATGCCATGAATACTCTTGCACAATTAGTATAAGCATCGAAACATGGGACAAAATTCTGATCCAAAGCAACCGAGTCTATTTTGCTTAACTAATTATCTATATCAAGTAATTTAAATTTATATAATTTGTATACAAGAAAATTACTAATTGTCCAACTAGATAACTTTTAAAGTTAGTAGGTGGCCAAACCAAACTAACATATTGCATTGGAAAAAACAAGTCTTAGAGCTTGAAATCAAAGCAACCTGTATTGGACTTTTCTGTTTTTTCTTTCTTAGTATGTTTTGCAATAGTCTATTAGGTATCAACCAAGCAACTCAGGAAAAAAAAAAGCATGTCAAATACTTGTTAGCAGTCAACATTACTTTAGTAAAGCAAGAAAATCTTTATTTACTCTAACCATGTATGCGAGGATAGTCTAGTAGAACATTCTTTGGTAAAACATAATTAATATGTGCTTTCATTTGGTATAAATGAGGTCGACATGAATATTTGGATATTGTTAAAGTCAAGCTCGGGTCTAAAATTAGTCATTTGAACTAATCATAAAACTCTTATAACTTAAGAGGTTGAACGAAAGAGTTTATAGGCTTAGACGTTAAACAATTGAAGAAACCGTTAACCCGCCAATTATAAGTTATTCACAACTATATGTATTAAACAATTAATATTTGTTTGAGTCTTAAGTATTCAACCTTGTGTGCATTTTGTACTTTTACTTTGTCGCCCAAGTTTCTCAAACATTTAATTATTTATTTTGCTGTTTAAAGTTTACTTTGAATTTAACACGTTGGTTTTTCACACGAAAATTCACTTATTTCATCCTCAAAAGTTCTTGATCACATGGACTACATAGAGAATAAAATTGAGGCACACATTTACTTTGAAGAATTATTTACTTGCTAACCTTTCAAGCTTGTAACTATATATAGTAGAGATACTTAGGATACCTTAAATTTCTATATCTTGCTTGATCAATTAATGGTGAAAATTAACGTTCTCTTCACAATTTTTTTTTATTCAAGTTGGATAAATTAATCAACAAATGCCCAGGACTAAGAACCATCTGATGGGTGTATACTACTACAAGCCAGAATCCCTTCTAGTCAATTTAAGAAGCTCGAGTTTCATAAACTAGTAAAGGCAAAGCATAAATAAGATACTACTAATAAGCATGACATGAAAACCTGCATTCTCATGGATGACTTCAATCCTAATCAGTTTATTAATTTAAGGAAAAATAGAAATTCTCATGCTAAATTAATGGCTATTTCCCACGACAAAGAATCAATTGATGGGTGTAATACTACAACAAGCTAGAATCCCAAAATTCAACAACACAAGAAAATCAAAATCTACCCCAACGTAATAAACCCAGATGCAACAAATTTAGACTTTTCAAGGAAGAAATTTCTACCTGATAAATTATATTCCAACAAAACCCTTTCGATGTGATGAAGCTTTAGAATAACATATTCATTGCTCTGTCCCTGGTGAACAACGACAAAAACGTAAGGGATTTTTGTATGTCAGTGACAAACAAAGAGAAAATTGTGAATGGAGCTAAAAGAGCTTCGATTTTAAATTTTTGTATCTCTAAAGATAGTGAAAAATCAAAGAAGTATTTTGAAATCAATCTGCAATTGTTTTGTGAAAAATCATTACTTTGTGTGTTGATTCAACAAATACCTGTAAATTTGGGCGAAAATCCTTTTTACAAAGCCTTGAAATTTTTTAGATCTAGGGAAACAAAAATCTCTTTGAGAGACTTGAAGAGTTTTTTTATTGTTTATAAATTTCTTTTTCGCCAAATAAAAATGGGAGGGAGAGTTAAATTTATTGGGGGGAATATAATATTTTAGTGAAAACTATAAGGCCACACTTAGCAAGTGTTGTTTTTATAATTATAAAAATAGAACACTTTAAAAGTGTAGTCATATATATAAATAGATGTGCCCAATTATATCATGATATGACAATGCTTATAAAGTGTAGCCTATACTACTAAAGAACACGCTTTAAAAGTGTTTTTAATATTACTGTGGTCAAAAGCTAAAAACTAAGGCTACACTTTAAAAGTGTTGCCTTAAAAGGTTTAGGCAACACCTTACAAGCATTGTCTTGACTTAGTGTGGCTTTAGGCTTAAAATGTTGTAGTGTGAATATCAACACACTTCCGATGCGCATTAGCCAATACATCATGGTACATTCTACATTCCTCCTTAGAGCTTCAATGAATTTTCATTCATTTTTTGAACTTGATACATACAATAAATTCATCACGATGACTAAATTTATGTGATCCATTGACATATTTTGAAGACTTATTATAAAATTTGAGCAGTGTAGTATGCACCACCGAAACTTCATAAACAATGATTTTGTCACGACCCAAAAATGTATGTGATGGCTGATATACCGTGAGTTTACGGTATTTTTAATACATTTTACTTACAAGTTGTGTGTGTCAAGGGCCTTTTCGTATTGGTTTTTATGTGTTATTATCATATTTTACAGCAAAGATGTTCAGGCGCGGAATTTAAGAGACAGCTGAAATAAATGCAGAAAAGGGCATCTACAGAGGTGATCTACGGACAGTAGGTCCATTGACGCTCCGTAGATAGTGGTCGTAGATCAGCAGCCAAGTCATGAAGGCAAATCAGGGAAATCTAACCAAGTGTGGAACCACGGTGGCCATTGACGGTCCGTAGATGGATCTACGGACCGTACTGTTGATCTGTAGATGGATACTGCGAGGGTTCCAGTACCTGATTTGTGAAGATTATAAGTGTGGAGCTACGGAGGGGGATTGATGGACCTTAGATCGATCTACGGTCCGTACTGCACATCCGTCGTTTGCTTCAGAGAAGCTGGATTTTGGAAGCTGAAATATTTTCCAAGTCTCGGCTGACGGAAGGGACTCACGGACCGTAGATCCATTGACGGTCCGTGAGTCAGTCTCGTGGATCGAAGACGGGTGCATGAACGAAACTTTCCTTATTTTGTTTCCCTTTTTATTTAAGACTTGTTTTCTATAAATAGGGCATGTAAACCTCATTTTTGTGGGTTAGACATTATTATTCTATTCTAATTCTTGACTTGGGAGATTAACTTGCAACTTTAGCAATTATTAATTTCCTAAGTTCGTTGTGAAGATTTTGGTGTTGAAATTCTAGGTTCATTATTCTTCTTACGGAAGTTCATAATTCTTTCATCTAAAACAATGACTTGTGTTCATATGATTATGGATAACTAAACTCTGCAACTAGGGTTGTGGGAACCATGAGCAATTAACAAAGTATGAATAGTAAATAAATAATTCTTAAATAGTGTAGTGCATGCATTGATAATTCTTTCGTTTAGAAGTCCTTTTAGCGGTTGCAAACGTTAGAACTCGCCTTGTTGCTACTTGCCGGACCAAGGAGGTAATCAACAAGAAAAGAATTATCAACATAGATTTAGTGTGATACTATCTAATAGGCTAGTGTCGATTGGTGCGAAGTAATAACT